>VZSC01015415.1:41395-60172 GCA_013398225.1 Steatornis caripensis
TCCCGATCCGTGCATTCCTGAATCCAGCTCCTGCCTGCTGCTGGGTACAGTCCGGGACTTCCCTGGGGCGTGCCCCGCAGCGTCCTGGTGATGTATTGGTCATTGGGGGGGGGAGGGAATTCTATAACAGTTTTGTGCATATTTGTATATATTTCATTATTATTTCTTCCTATTATTATTATACATTATTACTGTAGTTAGATTAAAGTTGTTTTAACTTTTCCAACCCATAAGTCTCTTTCCCTTTTCTCTTCTCCCCCTCATTTTGAGGAGGGAAGGGGTTAACAAAGACCGTCTGTCATTCTCTTAATAGCCAGCCCAGCTTTAAACCGTGACAAATACAAAAAAGTGATGCTTTTTTCTGGGATAAACACATACAGAGAGATCTTATCTCAGTTTAACCAGCCTACATCTGCCCTAACTGCAATAAAGTCAGACCATTTACCTTGGGATTAGAATGTAACCTTTTATATGAGAAGGTATATAATTAAGGGCTGCTTACAATGTAATCTTTGTTCCCATTGTATATCCTTCAAGAAATTTAAATTTCACTTTATATGTTGAAAATATCTGTTAAAGAAATATGAATCCCGTCTTAAAGTATGCAATAACACACTCGTTTTACATTTTAAGCTAATCTTCCATAGTGAAAAATGAAAGGCAGCTAACTACTCACCATCAATGAGGTTTGTTCTTCTGCGCTCATCATCTGTCTGTATCACAGATACTAGTGGTTCATTTGTTGTGGAGGATTAAGAAGTAGAAGGCATGTATTTCTATACAGAGACAGAAAAACATGTTACAAAATGCAGTCAGAACATATCAGTGTGTTTCCATTCCCCACACAGTACCGGAGGTGTTTGGTTTATCAGTAAAAGCATGGGGCAGTACTGAGGAAAGCATTTTTCTTCACACTACTGTTGTTCTGACCTCAAGAGACAAGCAGCTGCACAGAAGACTGATTTTACAGAAAAGTGATAGTAATATCAGTGATTCCTGAGTATTTTTCTTTTTCTTCCTTTTTTTTCTTTTTTTGTGTGGGGAGGCATTGTTTAAGTCTTGAAGTCTACAGTTTGTTCTGTTTGACTGACATAGAAATAATTGTGAGATGTTGACATGAGTTCTTAGAAGATGATTAAAAAACTACTACAGTTCTTTATTTAACCCCTCCTCTAGTAATCTGAAAAGTGTATAAAATATTCGGTAAAATATAAAAAGTAAAATAGAAAAAAAAACCACACCCCACTCAGCATAAATCTAGCCAGTCTTACTACAGAAATAACCAATCTCTAAAGGGCCATGTATATAAAAATTATATTGCATGATATTATGGTGACATTTTCATATGTGAAATGGAACATTAAACACTTAAGATAAAGCAGTAAATAATATGTTTAGGAGAGCTTATACATCTTTTTTAATTAATTTTTATTATTTTTAGCAGGACTTAGACTACAATAAAGGATTTACACAAGACATAAAGATGATAAAACTCAAATAAAAAAAGATAGACACACAAATACTCACAAATCCACATACACACTAATATCTGCCCTGAGAAATAATTAAAAGACTGAGCTTATGTCCTCAGACTTTGCTGCTATCAATTACTTTGCTCAGCAGAGTGTTGAGAAGCTTTTCAAATGAAATATTAGTAGTGAATGAACCTCTAAGAAGGTTTAATTTGCATAAGCACACAAAGTTATCCTAACTATCTGAGCCTTTAGGTAACCAGGATGGAAAGAAAGCAAGCTATTCCCTTTGCTTATAACTTTCACTAAAAACTCTTGTATGTGGAAAAGATTTTTCTTCTCTTCTTTCTGCAATATTATAAAACCTAAAGGTTAATTTACAAATTTTTTTTTTCTAACTATCACTTATCTCACAGCTTCTTTTCCTGCCAGGAACTGCCATCTTTGTTGAGCACACTTACAAGTAACAGCAGGTGCCTATCAAAGGGAAAGAAATCTATTCCTGTGCTTTCAGAACTGAACTACTTTAAAGGGGTGGGGCCATTCAATCTCTGACTGTTTTGGCCTTTTAGAAGGTAAAAAAAGCAGGTTAAGAAGAATGATGTGCCTTCTTCTTAGCAAATAAATCTAGGAAAGCCCACAGAAATTGTTAGCTGAGATTTTGGGGGTTGACTTCTATGTCAAGTTAGCAATGAAATAAGCCTTAGGAAAGGAACTTTGATGCCTGGAATTTTACTTCCATTCTCTAGTGAGTGAGAATAGCCCAGCTTCCAAAATTGCACACAGTCAGATCCACAAGTGAGCAGCCTGGTTGATGTCCACTGCCGACTCCATGAAAATAAAGAGCAGCATTATGACTCATCTCATTTACTTATTTGTCTTGGAACTGTCATTTCAACAAGAAAGCTGAATGAAATTTTATACAGTTTAATGAGAGAATTTTCCCCTTTTTTTCCTCTTAATTTTGCCAACATGTGTTTCATCCGAGTGAATATGATGGCTGAACACATTACTTCAGTACTTGAACTTACGATATTAATAATGTATGCCTACAGGATTACTTTAATACTTTGAATAAATCATAAATATCTCTGTGTGCATGTGTGCGTGGGAAGGGAGCAACAGCTTATCGAAAAATGAATTTATTTCTCAACTGATATATTTACAGAAAATCTAAATTATTCCACTAATCAGGACATTACTTTGAATTAAAAAGTGAGTGTTAACTATAGCGAAAGAATACTTACTATTTTATAAGCTAAAATGTATCTATTTTTCTTGCTGCTAATTAAATATGTCTTTTTATTCATTTTTAATATGTAAATTAATTGTTCAATTTATTTAACAAGCTACAAATAAATCACAATAAGTCTATCTAAATAGTTGTTTCATAGTACTTCATTTGACTGTGAAAGTCACCAAGTGAATAACAAGAATTATGTTGAGAATTAAGGTGTGCATGTTTATTTTTTCAGAAGTGTTTTGAACTTCCTTGATTTCATCTAAGGAAGTTATCTTGTATTTAATTCCTTGTAATTTCCAACATCAGAATCACTAAAATGCCTCCATTTTACAATTAAATATTATTTCTTTTTTTAGTCTCAGTCAGAATAGTACTTTGAATCTACTTAAGATTTGCAGTTCTCTATGGCTGGAAATGGTAAAAACTTCATGCTATCCATACTCATTGTAACACAGATTTCATGTGTTTGCTGAGATCTTCATCTGAAGAAAATTTCTGGGGATTGAATCCTCCAATTACAGACCTGCCGTGATCATTTTATCAATTAACAAGACTGATCTGTTTTCCTACAAAAACTGTATCTGTTAGTGATTCTAATATCCTAGTAAGACTTGAATTTGGAATATTATTACACTATAACATGTTTATTGTTCTGGTTATGTCAGACAGGTGACCCAAAACTGACCAAAGGGAGTATTCCGTCCCATACACATCATACTCGGTCTAAAGCTGAGGGATCACAAGGGTCTCGCCCTCTTCTTCTACGGCCAGCGTCCGAGGAGGACTCTGTCCGATTCTTCTGCCTTTGTTCCCGATCCGTGCGTTCCTAAATCCAGCTCCTGCCTGCTGCTGAGTACAGTCCGGGACTTCCCTGGGGCATGCCCCACAGTGTCTGCGTGATGTATTCGTCATCAGTGGCGGGGTGGATCTTGATATTGGTTTTGTACGTATTTGTATATATTTCATTATTATTTCTTCCTATTATTATAATGCATTATTACTGAAGTTAGATTAAAGCTGTTTTAACTTTTCCAACCCATAAGTCTCTTTCCCTTTTCTCTTTCCCCCACTTTGGGGAGGGAGGGTATTAATAAAGAGCATCTGTCGTCCGTTTAATAGCCAGCCCAGCTTTAAACCGTGACAGGTTAGAAGACCCTTTTATTTTTCATTTTTGTAAGACTGTAAGAGTAACTATTTAAGATTATGTTTAGCAGAATTTGATTTTGTGGACAAACCTCAGATCATTTTGCTCATGGACAACTTGAAAGCACAGGCCACAACAAATTTAAACATTCTGATTCTCTTGTTGGAATACTGACATAGGATACTGCAAAAAGGCTGTGCTTGGCAAGTCCAGCTCTATGGAATTCATCAGACTGCAATTGCTTGAACTGTACTATGTATTTACCCTAAATTTATCTATTATTCCCCCAAAAGCTCCCAAACCAAAATCCCTACAAAAAAACTATAGCCCCCTCTAAACTTCAGAATTCTAAACAAATGAAACCTCTAACAGTTGAAACTGCTTAAATTCTCTTTTGAATCTGCAGAATACTATTTCCTATTATTTTATTTTTTCCCCATTCAATGCACTGATTATTTCTTTAAAAATAAAGATTCCAGAAGTATTTGAATAGAAGTTACTGTACAAAATGGCAAGGCTTTTTATAAACATGAAATCTTTAATTTATCTGTAGCCAAGCTTTTCCAAATCAGCTGCATTTCCACTATTCCCCTATTTCAGATGTGAAGTGACCAAATGATGAGTGTGAAGCTTTCTGGAGTGGAAAACAGATTCCTTTTAGATTTATCCCTTAGAGAATTGCTAAAAACACCATCATGTACAGCGCAAAATGCAAGACTCACATCTTTCCCAGGAGAATAGTAAAATAACACTATAAATTAATCATAATAAATAAACCTTCTGCAGGTGAAAGGAAATTGGAGGCATTTCTGTCTCATGAAATAAGGTTACTGTCCTTATAATATCTGAGGAGAATACAAAGATCCAAAATACTGTAATCTCAACATGGTTAGATAAATGCTGGTTTAGATTAATTTACACTAGATAGATAGTATATTCAAAATCTTTGAGGGGATTGTGCTTATAGTTGCAGATATTCCTGAATTCCTTATAAAGAGGTAACACCTGTTTCCATTGCAGTACAGTTTGTGTCGTCATCATTTTCGTTTAAACTGCAGAATAATATTCATATGCATTATACTCAGAAAAAAAATGCTCTCCTGAGCCAGTCGGTATGTAGCATACACTTTTTGCCCCAACATTGAAAACAGCCTAAGTATCTATCCTTCAATAGGCTGCCCTAAAGAGGATGAGGAAAGATCAGTGTAATTTATAGGATCAAATCAGCAACCGTTACAGCAGATATAATTTTCCTGATCTGGCTATTTGATAACAGCACCACCTTAACGGGCTTATGATCTTTCACTTGACAGCAAATACCGTAGCTTCAGGTCTGATGTGTGCTTCCCAACACATCTCAAGCAAAGTTAATTGCTCAACTTACCCTCACCGACTTTTTAAAAATAGCCCTGTTTATCTCTTCAGTGTAGTTCAGAATCAACTGATAAATTTACAACTGGCAGAAGTTAGGATAAATAATCTCTGCAGATGCATGGTAATAAGTAGTTGAAACTAGCAATTTCTTTAGCTGGTGCAGTTATTTCCAAAGTAAGGTAAGTCAGTGTCTTCAGAGAAATCTAAAAGCTACTAAAAAATTGCAGTACTTGTAGGTCATCCCAAAAGACGTCCTAACGAGCAGACCAAATCAGAGTCAACTCTTAATTCTTCAAAAAGAAAAGGTTATAGTATGACAGTGCATAATATTTTGCAGATGCACTTGCAAATGGAATGGATAATAAGATTTCTGCTTTAGCAATATTCAAAACAGCCAAACATAACATGGTAATATTGATAAAGTGGGAAAAGTGGACTATTTGCCAAGGTCCTATATCTGGACTGTAACAACATTAGTTACAGAACTTGCACATCTTGCTTCTTTCCAACTACCAGGCTTGATCTATTGTACACAGGAAAGCAAAAGCTGATAACGAAAATTAGAAATTCCTCAATCCTCACTTTCTGGTTGTAGTTAGATCAAGCTAACATTAAAGGCAGATTTGATATATCTGAATCTTTATAGAAAATGCTACAGCTTAATAAGGTGAGTTCCTTTTTTAGCTGAATTTCTGTTATCACACTTGCAGGTCTGGATGTGAAATGACAGTGCCATTATTGCTATCACTGTTCTTTATCTGCTGAAGGACATTTGAACTAAAGCAGTGCAAAGCCTCCGTGACAAGTTCCAAAATCATGGTTAACTCACCTAACTTCAGATCTTATTAAAAAAATGAGGGTTCTGCTACTCTTGTTGGCGAGTTTTTTTGAAGCATAATATTTTTAAGATTTTCTAGGACTATTAGACTTTTCTAACCATGTTTTTCTCTTTACTCTTTACTGCAAGGAGTCCTTGCCATCTCTCACTAACCATTGTCTTTTGAAATACAGACAAAACACAAAATCTTTTGCCCTACTGCATGACAACTTCTTCCCCACCCTCTGGACTATCTTGCCCCAGTTCCATACTGCTTTGTTAGCTAATACAAATGATTGCAACTTGATTCCAGTTTACTTTGAATAACTCTTGTTCTTTCCACCTCTTTTCTTAATCTGTTCTTACTGCCTTGCCCAGGTTCCTTCTGTGAATTGCCCTGCTTCTTCAGCTCTTCAGCCACTGCCAGTCTCTTTCACTTTAGTTCATATTCATTCATATAGATGCATTTAATTCGTGGCTGCACAAGACAGTTTACTTAAGGTTATGATTCACTGTTTCTTGTCATCAAAACCCTAACTTTCATCATAAAAATTCAGCAGAGTTCAAAGAAAACAGAAGTGTATTAAAAAGTTGTTGGTTGCAGTTTTCAAATTTGCAAATAAAATATATTCTCTTCTCAAGTGTGCTCTTGAAAAATGATCTTTGTAAGCAACAGTTTTGTTCAGGTATCTAGCAGAAATGTGCTTGTTTCATGCGCAGAAGAACATAGGCACAAATATTCTATTATTATAGATATCATACAGCTCTACCATTAATTCCCTTTAAAATAATCTAATTTGAAAAAGAAGGTATTTCAAAATATTCATTAGAATAAGACTGATGGGTTTGCTTTCATCTTTACAGTCTTTTTGTTTCCTGTGAACAGTTGTACAAGAATTATTTGGTCTTCAAAATCATTCCAAGAAGAGACCAACATGATGCAATTCTTATTTATATGTGTCAATGCAGATGCTTAAAAGTAATACATCCAAATTTATTATTAAATGTCTTCGATCTTGCTAGTCCAGTTGAAACAAATTTGAGTTCACTGCAAAAGCAAAAACAACGCCCTCTGATTTGTGACGCGAAACAAGCAAGTGGTCTGTGATGTCAGCATGTGTACCAGGGAATCCCTGTTTTTATGAATAGTGTAATAAATGAATACTGATGTAGTACTCAGTAATTCAGGTTATACAAAGGACACAGAAGTACAATAAATGAGTGTCCTTTTCTACTTTTCTCATGATTTTTAGTCCTGCTTGAGACTTTTCCTGGAGTAATCCCCTCTGACTTGAAGTGTTGTCCACATCCAACCTTACATGAGCTTATTTAAGCATTCTTTTTAGATATTGGTATTGCTAAAAATGAGAGTTAGACTTGTCAAAATGTAGAAATGAATATTTCTGACACAATTACAGTGTTTGTGGAAGGCAAGACACATCAATAGATTCACTCTCAGAAGAAAGGTCCTTCTGAGGACTACATGCATCAAACTTTGTTCTAACCTGTTCCAGAACTTCTCCTGGAAAACTGAACTCCAGTTTTGGAACTGCAATGTTGAAACAACTAGTTATTTTGCAAGAAGAATCCAGATTCTGAAGTTCCCACACTGAAGACACTCAAACCAAATATTGCGTTTTGTATTGTCCATAAGGACAAAGTTCAAAGAAAAAGTGGGAAAAAAAATTGAGAATGCATTTACAAGAAAAATTGAGTAAACAAAAGGGAAATGAAAGCTTTGCATTAAAACCTGACTTCTTTCTACACATACAGTAAACTATATTTCATGGAACTTCTATTGTTTCCATAAGTATTTTGGAGATGACCACAGGAGGCAGCACTCTTCCTTGGGAAAGATCTGAGTTACGTTATCATGGGCTCCTTAATTATACAGGTATCCAAAGATAGAGGAAAGTTTCCTTCCAGCTCTCTTGAAAACAACATCTTTAAAACAATAAGAGGGCTTCTCATATTGGTGAGTGCAGTATCTTTCTTAAGGATGAAACCAAATCCTATTTTGAATGATAAAACAGACTAAAAACTTGTTGATGGTAAATTTTACTATGTTGTGTTAGATATTTACTGTTCTGTGTTATACACAGTGGCTCACATCTGTGCTGCCCTTTGCCAGATGATCATCATCACAAAAAGATTTAGATATGCTACCTGTAATTAAAATCCTTATCTCATTGAAAATATTTTAAACTTTTTGATGTTCAGTCCCAAAATCTTAACATCTTTGGATTAAGTCATTTTTCATTCCTTTTTATGACTGCCAAAGTAGAAAGATTAATATTTTGGAAGTCCTTCCTGGTGTGAATGTTAATATGGTCCAAATAAAACAAAATTAGATCTGCCGTCATTTCTCTTTTACTGTTTGCTTTTCACTGCAAATAGAACTTGATCTGAGTTTGTTCTTCTTTCATTATTTTTAACTCTTAAGTTAACATACACATGCAAAGAAATTTAATGTATTTGAAATAACCTACAAACCAATTATGTTGGCGAAATCATGACCCAACTGTATAAAAAGAAATTACACTTGCTTAAGATATAATAATTTTGCAGGTTGGTGATTTTTTCTTCTTTTGTTGTTTTCATGTTTTTTTTTTGTTGTTGTTTTAAATGATCTAATGGGTAGGACTGTGGAAATAATTCTTAGAAGTGAAGCATGCAAAACTGATTCTTTTTTGAGAAAAATCTGTATCTTTCAAATTTCAAATTGTTCAGATTATAACAATCAGTTTTATTCCTAGAGTGTCCCTCTCCTATCTATTTATACTAAACCTATTAAAAAAGATATATATGAAATCTGCCAAATATGACTGTCTGGTAAAATTTTTTCATCCTGTTTTCTACTCTTCACAGAATCAGAAAACCAATGAGATTTTCAGGCACCTCTTAAGGTCTCTATTCCAACACCAGTGCTCAAGCAGGGTGTCCCACAACAAATTCCTGAGAACTGTGTCCAGTCAGGTGTTAAATATCTCCAAAGATGGAGACTCCACAGCCTTCTCAGCTAATAGATTTTGTTTCCTTAAATATCTTGTTACGACTATTCTTAAAAGATAGAGTCACTTTTATATATAAATTGTTCTGCATAGACATGTTGAATAAAACAAATTGTTCATGTTAAGAAAAACTAAATCATAAAAATAACAAGACTGCCAGAGATTACATTCCAAATTTGAATTTTTTTTTGTCCTGATGAAATACTTTGATATCTATAAGATGCCCTCTGCTATTCCTCCCCTAGAAAACTGCTTTTATTGTGGCAATTTCTGTTACAGAATTGTGCACAGATAGTAGATTTAATGAAATTCCCCTTTTTTGTTCATTCCGACCATTAGTTCTTCATTTTTATTTTCTCTTTACTCTTTAATCTATGTATTATTTCAGTCATTTTTCTTGCTTTAAACCCAAGGTTCTCTGTGATTTTCAAATATCTCCATAGCAACATACTACCTTCATTTCAATGCTTATACTTTAGTGTCTTGTCTACACAAGCTTCCTTTTAATTTCAGGGTTTTCTTCATAGTCCAACATGCTCAGAACAGCTTCCCAGCTAATCTTTTTTGTTCTCCCACTCATTCATTCTTCTAAACACTTCCAGAAAACTGCTTATTCTTGAAAAAAGCTTTAGTTATGACAGTGTAAGTATTATAGCACAGTTAATGCTTTAGAACAGTATTTGTCAATGTCGTCAATGTTCATCTGAGTGCTTCAATGACTTTGCATAAACTGATAGATGCTTCTTTTGTAATTATGATGCACAAGTATTCTTGCTAAATAAATCAGTAACAGAACACTTTATGAATCAGTGAATTTATGGGACACTTGCACTACATTTCAGAATTCTTAATTCTTAGATATAGAAGGATGCTGAAATGCCATTGAAATATTTCATAATTTTAAATAGACATATCAACTTAAAGACTGCGAGGTTAGGAATTTTTACCCCCATATTACACTTAGGAAACTGAAACACATTGGAATCTACATTTCTAAGTAGGAGAGTATCAAGGTCTGGTTTTGGTCTGTGACACTGCATGGTGAGAAGGCCATGTCTGCACTATATTAAATCCAATTTTGTGTGCCTTATAGGCCTTAGAACCTTTTGAACGTAAGATTTAATGATTGCTTTTGTGCATTTTTTCAAAGTGTCTGAAACAGTGTGAAGCCACATAGCAGCCCATCAGAGTAGTATAAAACTAGTATGTATTGCATTCATGAAGGCACTAAGAAGCACACAAAGATTTTTGGATTAATATTGAAGGACTGCACAGAGTGGGAAAAACTGTAATGGATTTGGACTATTCCATTCTGCTTATTATTAATAGTCCCTGGCATGTGCCCTTAAATATGCGGTTGGTTGAACCTCGGCAAGGATCTTGTTTACAATGATATGGAGAATTAGAAGACTAGTGGCTAAACTTGCTCTTTGATCTTACTCTACCTATATTAAAGAAACAGCAAAAGAATATTGGTACGCTCATAGGAAAACTGTGGCAAAGCAAAGAAGTTTATATAGGCTTTCCAAATTTTGAACCAAACTCTTAATGGTGTCCTCAGAATCTTACCTCAGGCTTAAGTACAGGCTCATGGTTGTGAGATGGCATGTAAAAAACTCAATACTCAGCTTGGGAGTGCTTCAAGTTCTGTGTACATAGGCGCTACTAGTAAAGTTACTTCAGTTCATGGCACAAATAAAAATCACACCACATGCACATCAGGTGTTTCGGGTAATGTGAGTAATGTGGGCAAAGTAATGGCTGGAGTTTATATTCTATTGGAACGTCTTGCAAGAACAACTGTATCTGTAAATCCTAGCAAAACATGCCAGTCACACCTGGCAATGAAAGAAGGAGATCTTAGTGTGTTATTGAAAATAAAAGTTGCTTTTCATTGCAAGTAGTTTGTCCAGGTCCAAACAGCTCAATGCATTTATTCTGCTTTGCACACAGCTGTCTCTATAGTCCTCTTACCAGTTTTCCACCACTCTTTCAAGTCCCTATAATAACTGCTGGGTTCGTGATACAACAATGTCGTGGGTTGACCCTGGCTGGATGCCAGGTGTCCACCAAAGCTGCTGTATCACTCCTCTTCCTCAACTGGACACGAGAGAGAAATTGTGATGAAAAGCTCAGGGGCTGAGATAAGGATAGGGAGAAATCACTCACCAATTATCATCATGGGCAAAACAGACTCAACTTGGGGAAATTAATTTAATTTATTAGTAATCAAATCAGAATAGGATAATGAAAAATAAAGCCAAATCTTAAAAACACCTTCCTTCTATCCCTCCCTTCTTCCCAGGCTTCACTTCACCCCTGATTTTCTCTATGGCCCCCTCCTGAGCAGTGCAGGGGGGCAGGGAATGGGTGTTTGTCACGGTTTAAAGATGGGCTGGCTATTAAATGGATGGTAGATGATGTCTGTTGACCTCTTACCTCCCCAAAAGGGGAAGCAAAAGAGAAAAGAGAAATAGATTCATGTGCTGAAAAAGTTAAAACAGCTTTAATCTAACTGTAATAGTAAAGTATAATAATAGGGAAAAAAAAAAAGAAATATATACAAAACTAAAACAGAGCTCCCCCTGACAATGATCAAGTCACCCGGATGCAGTGGGGCATGCCCTGGGAAAGTTCCAGACTGTACTCAGCAGCAGACAGGAACCGGATTCAGGAATGCGAGGATCAGGATCAAAGGCAGAAGAATCTGACTGAGTCCTCCTTGGACACCGGCCATAGAAGTAGAGAGTGTGACCTTCATGATCCCTCAGCTTTATATGGAGTATGACATGTATGGGATGGAATACTCCATTTGGTCAGTTTTGGGTCACCTGTCTGACTTGCTCTGATCCACAGGAGGGTCGCAGCTCTGATGCGTTTTCTGCTCTTTCATTTTCAGTGCATAAGAAAGTCAGCAGAAGGAAGCATCGACCTTGGTTTCCATAGGGATAACTATAACCAAGAACCTTTCTGCATACCATTCCTACTGATGTTCCAGCACCAACTGTAAACACTGAGCCTTATCACTGCTAGAAGCAACTCTGAAAAATATGCAGCTAATTTCAGAGAGTGCAGTTTCTCAGAAGAGAATTTACCAAAAATTAAAATTACTAAAATAAAATTGGTTCTGTCCTGACTCAAACCAGAACAGGGTTGCAGTCAATTCATTACACATTGTCTGCCACTCCTTCTTCCTCAGCGGGGGAGGTCTATTCACACTCTTCCCTTGCTCCATCATGGGATCCCTCCCATGGCAAAGAGTCCTCCATGAACTTCTCCAACACGTGTCTTTCCCATGGGCTGCAGTTCTTCAAGAACTGCTCCAGCATGCGTCCCTCCCACAGGGTGCAGTCCTTCAGGAACAGACTGCTCTAGTGTGGGTCCACCGTGGGATCACAAGCCCTGCCAGCAATCCTGCTCCAGTGTATGCTCCTCTCTCCACAGCACTACAGGTCCTGCCAGGATTCTGCTCCGGCATGTGCTTTGCATGGGGTCACAGACTCCTTCAGGCACTCACCTGCTCCAGTGTGGGGTCCTCCATGGGTTGTAGGTGGATATCTGCTCCACTGTGGATCTCCATGAGCTGCAGGGGAACAACCTGCTTCACCATGCTCTTCACCATAGGCCACAGGGGAATCTCTGCACCTCCTCCCTCTCCTTCACTGACCTTGGTGTCTGCAGAGTTGTTTCCCTCACATGTTCTCACCCCTCTCTCCGACTGCAATTGCTATTGTACAGCAACTTTTTCCCCTTCTTAAATACATTACCACAGAGGTGCCTTGGCCAGTGGTTGGTCTGTCTTGGAGCTTTGTTGTTGAGGCAGTAGACAGTTATTTGTGTGCTGGGCAGTCTTAAGATGCATAAAGCAAGTAAAACTGCAGGGTTGGTTCACTTACTGAGTGATGCAGGACACTGCTACACAACAAGTAGCTTCAGTCAGAAATCTTCAGTGATGCCCTAGTGCTGAAGCAATTTCCCTGTCATGCATCCAGGTTGTGGATTTCTTATGAGCTATGATTGATACATGGTTATATTCTGTTGACTTAATCACCTTTGGTGTATGGCTGTGTCCCTCTCTTGAGGAACTCAATAAAAAGAAGAGACAAGTAGGCAGAGTGGAAATCTTAAACTTTGGGAGTGTTGCTCATTGAGGAGGAGAGCGGCAATTTATTCTGTGTTAAGAAAATGGTAGCTAGAAAGGAGAAAACAGTACTTGCCTAATAGATAAGTATCTGTCTTTCTGGGGTTCTTGAAGAAGGTTCTTTTAGAGAAAAATAGTTATGAAAATCATATACTACATAGTTTTTATGCCTTATCTGCCTTTCTTCCAAGTCCACATGAAGGACAACCTTTCTGTGTAGTTACAGTCTCATAGATACTGTCCAACATTGCTAATTACACTAAGAACCTGGAAATTGTGGAGACACCCTTGTCTGTGTGCCAAGCGTTTTATCCCATCCAGCCTACAATAACATGTTATCAACATTAAATGTATCATAACTAAACCTTCACAAAAACGTTGATATAAGCAGCTGTTATCTCCTTTGTACAAGGAAACTAAAGTACATTCTTCGTAAGAGCACTTTAAAGGCATAATAAAATGTTAAATCTTGAAAGCAGATTTAGAAGAGCTCAGCGTTTCAAAACCATGTCAGATATTAATGACATTTTAGTTTTTTAGGTATTTAATGCAAATTAATGAGGGGTCCTTAAGAGGTTTTAGGGAACTACAGCTCCTTCCTTTCGAAAACAACATTTTCTTAAGAATAAGCTATAAAATACTTTTAGTGTGAACAAATAGTTCTTATGAAATATTTCTTTTGAAATATTTGGCAGTCAGATCCCAACATCATCTACTTGATTTCATCCTGTGGATTTTCTATACCACAGTTTAGCTACTTCTCTTTCAGTCTGCTCTGACTATCACAAAATTTCTGAACTTTGAATCTGAGACAGTGATTAAGCATTCTGAAAATTGGTTTGCATTTTATGTACCTAATCTTAATTAAGAATTACTTTTTTAAACCTGCTGCATTAACTGCAACTTAACAAGGGGTATGGTGGAACCTGAGCTTTTGACATGCTCTACTTTCTTTTGGTATGGCACAACGATAGTGAAAAATAATGAAGGATGAAAGACATATGGGCAATACATATGATTTCAAACTAAGACTGACAAAGTGGATTTACTTGTGCTACTGCTAATATTATTTTTCAAGTTTGGAACAGCTTTTTGATTTTTGAAAAAAATGTTTACATTGTGCTTTATGTAAAGCTCTTGTAAAATTCTGTGAAAATAAGGACCAATACTTTGCTGTCAGCAAATAGTAACTTTCTTACAGAAATTCTCCAAAAAATTAACGTAGACTATTTTCAGAAGATCATGCAAACCATGGGAAAGAATACTCAGTTAATGCAAGCAATGCACTTATGCGTTGATAGAGGCTAAATATCTCCAGATAAGTATACTACAAAGTGAAAAATCAGAAATTGATGAAATATCAAGGGATTTGCAGACAGGAAATAAAACTGAACAGAAAGGCATACTACTGCACTTGAATAGCTTCTAGGAGACTTTTGAAATAACAGCAGCAGCAAAGATCAAAATATGCTTTAGGTTGAGCATCAGTATTCTAGCATTTGCATACATTTTGTTGATGGCTGAACTTGTCTGATGGCTCTGAAGTCAACATAAATGTATTAGGTGTGTGGGGGGGTAATTTCAGAGACACTGTGTTGGGCACCAGAAGATTACAGTCTGCATACAATTCTTTGGATTCCAAAGTATAACTTCAAAGTGGTCTTTCTAAAGAGCTTTATAGAAATATGCAAGGCAAAATTTCAGATTTTTGCCAATCAGGAAAATAGTTCAAAGACTTTGAGAAGCAGTATTAGTTCAGTTTGCTGATTATACAGTTCTCTGTGTCTGACTTCCTTCAATCTCTGCACTTTGGGCACTTCCAGTTTTAGTGAAGGCATCCCTCGACTGTGTCATGCTGGACAGAAGTCCCGTTGTCAGACTTGTCAATGACATCACTTTGCTTTTCTAACTACTGCTGAAGCAATTTATGATGAACGTTGTACAAAATAATGCATTGTACTGAGACAAAGATGGGACTAAATGTCATAACTTGTTAAGGTAAATTAAAAGCACGGTAATTGGCTTTCTCACACTTTTGCAAGTGAAACAAAGAAGGAAAACATAAAATGAGTGGTTTACATATTAACGCAGAGCGCGCTTTTTCAGCTCAGTGAGCATGGATTTCTCTTGTTGTAGCATTAGAGCTGCTGCAGTATCACCTCTAGCAGTGACTAATGCATTGTCTTCTACAGGTGACAACTGAGTAAGGCAGGGAAAAAAAAAGTTGTACAAAAATATATTTTTTTGAAAGATAGGATTAGAAAGGTTGAGCACTCCATGGATCCCCTTCTTATCCTATCTGTGGGAATAAATGGGCTGGTTCATCACCCAGTTCTCCAGATGGTTGAAAGAAAGAAAGGAGAGAGCAAAAAAGAGACCAAAGAGCCATACACTAAGTCACATATGCAAAGTTTGGGACTCCATAACAAGGTCATCTCTATCAACCACCACATACGACAGAGTAGAGATTCTTTTTAAAGAAATAACTTAAAGGAATGAAATGTAGAAAGTAGGGAGGTAGAATAAAAGTTAAATGAAAAAAAATTCTTGAAATCTAAGAAACTATCAAAGAAAAAAAAAGCTTTTAAAAATTAGTATCTTTGCTCAGCAACATTTTTATTTTATTTTATTTTATTTTTAGTTACAATGCAAGTCCAAAATCTTATCCTTTCACAAGGTTTTACCAAGACAAGTAATATATTTCCAGGTGACATTCCCCAGCTTGTCCCTGGTAGATGACACTGTTCTTATATAATAGAATAGAACAGTTTAGTTGGAACCTACAATGACTGTCTAGTTCAACTGTCCTAGTGTTGCTTTTCGGCAAACAGGGACATTCCCACAAGCTCCTCAGTGGGTGGAGGGTACTCAAGAGCCATCTGAGGGTGTAGTATCTGGCATTTTCTGGAGCATCACTTTCTGCAAAAAGAACAAAACCAAACAAGATTGCTGTGTGGTATCCCATTCCTCGTTCTTCTCCAGAAACACCTAAAGGTTATTTGTCTACTCTAACCAATGCAGCTTGAGCTGTCTTTGTAATCAGTGTTATTCAGTATATTACAGGAAGCTACTTCTCTCACCCCAAAGTAAGTATTGCAGATCAGGAGGCCTAATTATGCCTTGGAAACTTCTCAACAGGTTCTTATCACCTTTCCAACATCCCAGACAAGGTGGCAAGCATTCTTTTCCTTGGAGAGAAACAAAGTAGAACAGGTAATTGCTTGGGCTAAATAAAGATGTGATTTAAAATAAATACATTTTTATTATTTTTTATTTTCTATTTAATTTATTTTGTTTATGTGTTTGTATTTATTCTGAAAATATTCGTTGCCTGCAAGATTAAGACACAGCTTTTATAGAAGGATCAGAGACAATAAGGAATAAGATCCTATATACCCACTGTCGATTTCCTCCAAAACAATGAATATGGTTGTGATAAGGGAAACAGTAGGACTAAAGCCTTTGCCAGGCTCAGACTCTTTCCTGAGGTAAGATAAGGTGGTATCCCTAAGACCAAAAGACTTAAAGGAAGAAATTAGCTATGGACTCATATTTTTCCTTAACAAAACAAAAGAGAATTCTGCTCAATGGAGAGAAGAATGAGTTGTGAAAGATATCAAATCCAATTGCACAGAAATGGATGAAAAAATAGAATGTTCTCATGCTGATTTTCCTCTGTTGTCTGATGAGCTTTGCAGATGATTCCTGGTATTTGCTAGTACAGGCAAGCTTCATGTTGGATGCTGGACAACTGTCAGTGGGAATGGTCACCGATGCCATGTCTGCTGCTAACACAGACAGTGCTTTCATTACCTTTCTAATACACATTCACATATCAAATCCTGCAAAATTAATAATTGAAATGAGGTTGGCTTGTCCCCTGGCACCACAGTTACAAACCTGAAACTTCATTTACAGTCTGTCCTGACCGTCTCTCAGTGCTGGCCCAAGGCAAGCATGGGGGCTGCTTTCCTTACAGGCACTTTGCCAGGAGAAGACCTTCTTCCCTGTTCAAAGGCCTGTCAGGTTTGTCAGCTACTGGAAGAGTCTACAATTTCTGTGCTTTACAAGAAAGGAATGGTGATATATTAACACATAGAAAATTCAAGTGAGAATAAACATTACACAAATGCAGAAAATGTCTGTAAACTCTATTTGTTAATAGAGCTTTGTTCTCAAGAGAGGTCAGCAAAATATTAGAAGATTGAATTGGTAGAATTTTCTCAGTAACTGCTATTTTGTATTATTGGAAAAGGGACTTTCAACTATGTCTAAATTCCTCTGGACTCAACTGTGGCACTGCTTGGCATCTTTGTCTTTTCCAACTCTATAATAAGCAGAGCTCTTTATTACAATGTTTTTGTAAGACTACTAAAAATATGGAGATCCTAATGTATGTTGGTTTTCATATGAAACAAGATGCTTTTCAACATTTCATACTCATGCTAGGAAGCACTAGTTAACCACCCTTGTTATTGTCTTACAACTTAGAGGGAAAATCATAGAAAGTTTCATTCAAGGAGTAATTTAGGACAAACTTAGCTTCATTTACAAAGAATTCCAGGACAAAGTTCTCACACAGGAAAACTCAAGGTTCTTTTTAAAGGTTTTATGCATTATGTCAATAAACATAATTTTTGGAAACCTAAGTTACCTCATTATCTTTGAAAATTAACCACAGCTGTTGTTATTATACCTTCCAGACTGCATCTATGAAAAATCTGGTGACTAAATTGTGACAGTCTATCATTGTTTGCCACACATGTGAGGCTTCATCAAAATACAAAGTAATGTTTGGTTGGATTTTTTTCAACTATTTTGGAATAAACTTAAAATGTATTTTATGAAATCAAAGACTGCACCAAATTGCTGAGTCAGGAATGTAAATGGTAAATATATTTTTTCTCAGAATTTCAGTTAAATGGGTTTAAGACCTTAAGTCAAAACCCTGGATTTCAGCCCAGCATTTGAATTCACTGTGACAATTTCCACTCAGGTGAATGCATACCTGTCTGCTGTTGCAAGATGAAACACATGCTTGTGTCATCACACAAACTGTAAAACAGCTGTACCTGAACAGCTTCCTATGCTAAGAGTCTCGAAACCTTTGAACCGGTTTGAAGGTAGGAATAGGTGTCGTGGTTTAAAGCTGGGCTGGCTATTAAATGGACTACAGACTCTCTTTGTTAACCCCCTCACTCCCCAGAATGGGGAGGAAAAGAAAAAAGGGAAAGAGGCTCATGGGTGGGAAAGGTTAAAACAGCTTTAATCTAACTACAGTAATAATGTATTATAATAATAGGAAAGATAATAATGAAATATATACAAATATATGAATATATACAAAATAAATATCAAGCTCCTCTCCACCAATGACAAATATGTCACCTGGACACTGCAGAGCACACCCTGTTAAAGTCCTTGACTGTATTCAGCAGCAGGAATCATAGAATCATAGAATCATAGAATGGTAGGGGTTGGAAGGGACCTCTAGAGATCATCTAGTCCAACCCCCCTGCTAAAGCAGGTTAGCCTAGAGCAGGTTGCACAGGAATGCATCCAGGCGGGTTTTGAA
>VZSC01015416.1:0-18584 GCA_013398225.1 Steatornis caripensis
CCGAACCCAGGACGCATACTTAAATAAAAAGTGCTTAAACATAATCTACCCTCTAGGCAACAACATCACATCGGTGAGATAGTCTGAAGAGAGTAACTGGCGACACACAGGGACCAGTTTTTTGCATCCTTTATCCCTTTAGACAATGTAAGTGGCGAGGAGTGTGCCCCTGGGAATTGCCTCAAGGGAGAAACCAGCCATGACAGGATGAAGCCCAGGATTACCCCCGGGTTAAACTCTTCCCTCTACCACACCAATTTCTTGCGTGGATTGGAGCAAGGTACTTCAGCAGTTCTTCCACATCTCCTATTGCAGTGTTCATTTGTGTAATTATCTTTCCCACATTTTTAGCATAATGGGAACTGAGCTCTTTGGTGCAGGGTTTGCTCCTCACTGTACAGAGGGGACCTTACTGGTGCTTGTTAGACAGGATGAGAGACTTTTCATTCTTCAGAATTCGTCACATTCCTCTCATATTTTGCAGTGGCAAGATAAATGAAAAATAGATGCTTATTAACACAGGTGGTCCATGCTTCTAGAGACATCAGGAAAGAACAGCCTTTTGCTAAATCAGTAAAACACACTGTGAGTGGACTTGTGCTTCTCGCAAAGTCTCTAAGTCTTGCTCTTGGTTGTCACACCATTCTTACATTTCAAACCAGCATGATTTGAAAGCAGAAAAGCAACACATTATTTGGGCTGTGTGTGCAAGCTGTGGTGTGAGACTTATAATTTAATTCCCCAATATGCAAAAGACAGAGACAGGAAAGTTTAAAATGTTCAGCAGCATCTACTGGGTGTAGGCTGTGGTGCTGGTGAAGTACAGAATCCTTCAGCTAGCTCTCAACCTGTGTGCTGGTTGCACTGCAGCTGTAGCAACACAGAGCAGCTCTGTAAATGCTCAGGTGCTTGACTGTGCGCTCCCATGGATGCTGTTGGTGTCTAAGCTAGCTCAGATATCTTTAAATGTATTTAGAAAACTGCAAATACAGTTTATTTGTATGAGTCCCTCTTTAGCCTCCTTTCCCTTCTTTAAATTTAAGGGTACTTATTAATCACGACAGTGAATTTTATACAAGTGATCCTCACAAGAACGCACATTGAAATCAGGAAGTGGGTCAGCAGCCTGGTGTGCAGTGAAATGTTTTTCTTTAGGTCCATCAGATAAAGGGTAACCAGCCCCGGTAAGGTTTGTTAAGACTTTTGCTTGAAGCTGAACCTCTTAGTTCCAGAAGAATAGAGGGGGGAAATCAAATACTAGTAAGTCACAGCAAAAACCTAAGCGTTTTCTGACAGGTCTGATGATCTCTGAGCTTTCTAACTTCACACACCTGGAATGGACTCAAAAAGGCAGAAGGCTCCTAAATTTAGAAACACATTTCAGTCAGCAGCTGCTGCAGAGCAGCAGTATGTCACCAACAGAGCTGGGCTTGTAAACCTCATCTTGCTGGCAGCATCCACCTTGGGAAACCAGAGAACCCAGTTCACCCTCCAAATGCCATTCCAAACGAGTCACACGGGGCCAGCCATTGATCTGGTCCTGTGAGGACAATCAAGTCCACTGTTCACAAATTACTCCTGGGAGCTTAAGATATCACTCCTGGCCTGGGGGCAGATGGTTCATATCTGTTACGCTGGCATTCCAGTTTTGATGCCGTAGGATTTTCAGCCAAGACAATAAATAACTAAAGAAGAAAAAAAGCCATCATAATTACATTCTGACTTTAGGAAAGGTTGTAGCAGGATGAAACAATCGAGCTGCCACAGGCTTTGCACGTGTACTATGTTTATGTTCCAAAACATGCAATGGGAATGCTTCACGCCTTTGAGCCCTTACCCTATTGGGGTCACTTTTTGGGAAAAGCTGTGGTGTCCAGGAGGGGGTTCCAGCATGAGATAACTGCAGGTCGTCACTGTGCCAAGAACATAGTGATCCTCAGCTCTGTTTTCTTCATGTGCAATAACTGCGCTTTCTCTTAGGTGTGACCTAAAGTATTTTACCACCTGCCAAAGGCTGTAAGTACCCACCAAGTCAGATGTAACTTGTTGTGTCACATGGATGACACTGAAAGCTCAGTTTTAAGGCTATGGGTAAAATTAAGTTGTCTTCCAGGCAGGCAGCAGTGGCCAACACTCCCTTGTATCATCTTTTAGACAAGTAATTTCAGGAGCAACAACCTCACAGACAGAAAACCCGTGTAATTCTCTGCTCTTTGCTAGTTAATGTCAGCTTGACAAATGCGGAGCAGCAAGCATACTGGAGCTATATCACAGAAAATTCATCCGATTTTCCTGTTGAGGTTTTCAGGGAAAGTCTTTCATGGTTGTGTATCATCAAGTATCAGGTGAAGAGTCCAGGTAGGTCTGGACAGCAGTGGTATAAATATTCCACGGGGATGGATTGAAAACAGGTTCCAGTGATAGAAGTCAGTTTCACATCAGGGGTCTGGGTACTTGTTTTTACTTATCTAACTATTTTTTTCTTAATGCTGGTAGTACATAGTTTCTACCCATAGAACTTCAATTATCAGCGATTGGTATAGTGAAAATTATACCACCTAAGGCAATGCAAAACCTCAGGTGTATCAGAGAGACACTGCTGTGTTGCCACTGGTTTATTAAATACTTCTGTTTAAAACTCACAGACCATGAACAGAAAACATTTTCAAACCTCTACAGATCAGACAAATGTCCACCATGTAAGAGTCATCTGAAATTCCCTACACACAAAAGAAGGCTTGCACTGCCTCATCACTGTGTCATTTTCCTAGCAGAAGACACAGGCTTGAAATACCACATGAAAGCCAAAAATATCATTGTTGCAGCAGATGCAAGAGAGAAAGAATTTCAGAACTAAACTCGAACTGAGAAATGCCCTTCCTTTCATCCATGCCTCAACCTTTCCCTCTCTTAGGACTGGGAATGTAGTAGCTGACAAATGCTTTGATATCTGCAAGCAGTAAGCAACATATTTGAGAGCCATACCCTGATGTCCTTGCTCATGGTGCCCAAGTCTACCAGAGATCCCAGGAGCAAATGTATTTCTTGCCTGCAGTGTAAGTTGCTACAGACTGCTTTTTTGAAGGCTGCTGTTGCACAGCATTTTGTAGACTGTCATTTCACTCTTCAAGCATATCAAGGAAGAAACAACAACAGAATAGCCACACTTTCTTCTTCTCGAGTGCAAATGGAGGACAGGAGACTGCACTGTGCTTCTCAGGTAGTGAAAACACCTGCTTTAATACAGCATGTGACAAATGAAGACATTTAATGAACAGGATCTCTCTTAAAGGTGGCTCCGTGGTGCACACACCTATGCTTCGGCAGACTCCATCAAGCACCACGAGATCTCCCTTGGGCACCAGGTTTACGTTATGTGGCTTAGGAGCACTGCTGGGTTTTCCCAACTAAATCATGATCTTGCTTGCTTCAGTGAAGGTGTTCTAGACTTGCTTCGTTTGCAGCTGAGATAATACGTCTTTTCTTGTGGAAGTTTACCACATTAACAATATCCTTGTGCAGGAATGGATATGAAAGAAAACACCTGACGCAAAGTAGTGTGTCTGGTATTAATTCCTTTTTTCCCCATACTTATTTTGTCATCTGTAGTATCTGCAGGGGGTGGCTGCAAAATCACCTGTCTTGAAAATGTCTGTTTTCTCATTAAGAGCCTTGGTATTTAATAATTTCGCAGCTTCTTTAAGTGGCTTGTCTTAACGCTTACTGCATCAGTACAGACTGCAAAGATCATACTGGCATCTTGAGTAGGAAGAGCAATGTATTGATGTTTTTCCATCCTAGCAGCCTCTGGTGAGCCACCTCATCTCCCAAAGCACAAGATATTTGAAAAACCTGATGCAATGACCCAGCGTTTCTGAAAGGTGACGCTTTCTTCATTAGTCTTTTCTTTTTGTGCTGCTGAGCTGAAAAAGGTGCAATAAAAGAGAGAAATAGTGATAGCTAGTGTTGGATTAGGAAAGAGGTATATTGTGTTTAGTAATCCCTGGCTGAACTGCTTGTCATTATGTTAGATAGATACATAGCATAAATGACTATGCATGAACAAAGCTGAAAATGGGTTGTAAGTGGGCTTTTTACTTCTTTTTCTGAATGCAAATTACTTTTTTCCAAAGAACAATCATTAAGGAAATGACATATACTATGGAGATTTGAGTTTTTTTATTCAAGTATGCTTTGAAATATCTGAAAATTTTTACCTGTTGGCACAAAAATTTTGTAAAGAGATTGTCAGAAGCTGTAGAGCCAATTGTATATGGATTTTGCCCCTAGGTGTTCAGGGCAAATTAACCCTTACACAAATCTATGTTGGATTAATCTGATTTTTTAGTGAGGGAAGCTTTTACTGATTGTAGCTAGACAGTTAAACAGGACATGGAACATCTTGGTTTTACTTAATTTTCATGTTTTATGATTTATAGGTAACAAGTTTACACTGTTGTACATACTGAGAAATTTGTACAGCTGCATATTTCAGAAAGAATTATTATTTTCATCTGAAAATGATGAGTTTGGACATGGCCCAATCCTATGTGATTCTTTGAAGGATTTTCCTTCCTTCAGCTGACAGTGTCTTTAAAACAAATAATAGTGGGTTTTGTCTACTGTGGGAGGAATGCTAGCTAGGAAGTAGCCCAGAGTGTGCAAAGTGTGTTAATGTGTCCATTTGCCCCAGGGATGCTGAATCATGGTTTTTGTGAGACTGTGTTGAGGGAGTTTGCATAATGAGGGGTTTGAAAATTCAATTTTCTCCAGCTTTTTCTGGAGAGCGAGAGTCCAGTTTTTTCTGGATGAAAGCTTACCTTTAACAAAGAACTGAGAAACCTTTGCAGGCAGAGAAGAGAGTTTCCCAAGGAGAACAAAAGTGCACTGATAAAGCATCACCTTCAAAATCACCGAAAGTGCTCCAGCAGTTCCCGTTGCTGTTTTTTTTTTCCTGAGTAGCTGTAGTGGTTACCTGCATTTGTGCTTTGCACGGCCAGGCCGATTGCATGCAGTGGGTCCTGCTTGTGAGATATTTGAAATACAGCCTGAGGAGCATATGCACCAGTTACTCATTAGGCAATAAAATATTCATTGTCCCTCCTCTCTCCCCATCAGCCAGGATGTATGAGAAGAAGGGAAAGGAACACAGAGGCAATCCATTTTCCCTGGGTGTCATGGTTTAAGCCCAGCCAGAAACAAAGCACCACACAGACGCTCAGCCCCCCAACAGGATGGGGGGAAGAGAATTGGAAGGGTAAAAGTGAGAAAACTCATGGGCTGAGATAAGAACAGGTTACTGATTTTTGTTGCTGTTGTTGTTATTATTATTATTGTAATGAAAAGGGAAATAGCAAAGGGAGACAAATACAAAGCAAGGAAGACAAGTGATGCAAATGCAAACAATTGCTTACCACCAACTGATCAATGCCAGCCAGTCCCTGAGCAGCGGTCCCCTGGCCACCCTTCCCCCAGCTTTTATTGCTGAGCACGATGTCCTATGGTGTGGGCTGTGCCTGGGGTCAGCTGGGGTCAGCTGTCCCGGCTGTGTCCCCTCCCAGCTCCTTGTGCACCCCAGACTCCTCGCTGGTGGGGTGGGGTGAGGAGCAGAAAAGGCCTTGGCCATGTGTAAGCACTGCTCGGCAGTGACTGAATCATCCCTGTATTACCAGCACTGTCTCCAGCACAAATCCAAAACACTGCCCCATACCAGCTGCTATGAAGACAATTACCTCAGCTAAAATCAGCAGACTGCAGTTGGGTGGATTTAGCTTCTTGTTGGTAGGGTGAAGCACAAGGATTTATAGCTCTCACGGTTATTAAAGCTGCCCAGTCTATAACAGCTCCTACAGCTTTCTTTCTTTTCATTGCTGTTCATAGCATCTTTTCCCTTCCTGCCAAGCTACTAGCTTCTGGCTTATTTCATGGTTATATTTTTAAGAGTTTGATAGCTTCATCAGCATTGCAATTCGAACGGCTTGTGGGAAACAGTTGTTTTTTGCAGATTTCTTTCCTCTCACATCTCAGTAAGGTGACTTGCCTTATAGGCAGCCTGAAGGCAGGCAGCTGCATTTGTAGGCAACATTTGGGTTCCCGCACTCCTCTTTCACTGCCAAAACCCCTTTTTATCTCTGAACAGCAATATGTGGCATGGCTCCACATTGAAAACCTCCTTTTCCTACACACCTCCTCCCTTCTCTGCACCCATTTGTGGTCCTCCCTGCCCTCCTGTCCCACCCCATCTGCTTCTCCCCAGGGCTGCAGGCAGGGATGCTCTTGCCCTCTCCAGCAGAGTGGGCACTGGGGAGCGCAAGAAGGTTTTGCAGGCTTTAGCGCTAGCACCTCCACTTGCTTTCATCCCGGGGATCCCCAAGGGGGAGATTTGCAAACCCACAGCAACGATGAGTTTTACTCAGTGGCATTGCAGACCCTTGTATCTGCTGGCTATGTCATCCATTCATGTTGAGCAGGCATCTTCAGGCATAGCCCAGCCTGTATGAGCATGGCTAGAGGGAGCTGGTCTACACAGACCAATCCTATTCATCCAGAAAAAATGGATCACATATGGTATGGTGGTGATTCTTTAATTCCCGAAAGAATCAGGAGATGTCAAAATTAGACCTTCTGTTTCAGCACAGGTTTCTTCTCTGACTCCTACTACTTCTATTCCCTGCTCCCCTCTTTTTCCTCATTATCCTTCAAGGGAGGCTATTTTTTAATTAAGTGGGAGGGTAGATTTGCAGAAGAGAGGGAAAGTCTTTTTTCTTTGTGTCCCAAATTGATTAGCATTCTTGTAGCTTTGCTGTTTGCTTATCTAAAAAGAAGCTGTGGTTTGACTGAGGAAAGAATAGCTTTTGCATTTTAATTTTCTCCTAACCAAAAGCTTCTAAGATACCCTAATTATACTGGAAAATATTCTGGGACTCGCTCACTGATTCTCACATTCATTTAACTAGTAACATCCCCTGACATGTCCAGTAGGAGAAACACCTAGAGGGAGAAGAAGTAATTAAAAAATCTTGCTCATTTAAAAAAAAAAAGTCATAATCATCTTAACCTTATCATATACAGGGAAACAAATCCTTGGAGCATGAACTCATCTTTTTCACTAATGATGCAGAAAGAGGATGTACACAAACTGCGCACCAGAGTGAGTAGTCCATGGCGGGACCCTCCAAGATGGAAAGGTTAGAAGGCCTCTAGGATGATCATGAAATTACGTAGTCTCTGACTTAGGAATGGAAAAGCAAACTAAGAAGAACGGATTTGGTTCAGGCAGATTTCAATAAACTCAAGAGAATTCCTAACTGAAAGTTTTTATGGGTAGAGGAGTTATATAGGGTAAATGACCATGAAAGCACAAACCAGCCTAGTGGAAAGGTAAGAGGTGTGGTGAGAGACTCACTGTACTAAATTATTGGCTTTTCTTTAGTTTTAAGCAAAGAAGAAAGTACACAGAAAATGGAAGATAGTTCAGATCACTAAGCATAACTTGAATAGAGTTGCAAAAACATGTGAGGACAAAAACCAAACTGGTAGAGATAAGGCAAAGGAAAATGTTGATCTCTTGTTCCACAGAGAAGAAAGACAATAGATGACACTGAGTTACAAGGTACATATTTAGAGCAGGAGACAAAGCAAACCGGTTTCAGATCACCTGAGCATAATGAGATCCATCACCAAACTGGAGAACTGGCTGAAGCAGTCTCAAAGCCTTTTCTCTTTGAGGTCTTCAAAAGGGTTGTTCCTAGGAAGAGAAAAAGCCATGCTTAACTTTACCAAGGGGACAGGGAAAAGAAGTGTTAGGAAATACCAATCAAACTTCAGTCCTTAAAGGAGTATTTGTGGTTGTCTAGAATGAATTATAAATGCCTAGAGTAAATTATAAACAACTTGAATTTCTCAAATAAGACCTGTCAAGGTACACAAGCTTCCTTGACAGACAGCTAGCAGACCTTATAGCTCCAGGTTGGTTGAGGATGCCAATTATCTTTGATAGTTTTATAATCCAGCAGTAGAAATATGGTTTGGACAAAACTTCTGTAAGACTGATACAATATTGGCAAGAAACTTTTCAGTCAAAATTGAAGAAAAAAGTTCTGATGGACTCTGTGTTGGGTTTGAGACCACTTAGTCTTCTCATTAACACCTTAGGTGATGAGAAGGTATGTAAGTAGAAGATCTATTCATTAAAATTGCAGACAGCATCAAACCTGGGGGCACACAATGAATAACAGTATGACAATTACAAATCAGAGATAGTCGTAAAAACACAATAGAAGACAAGTGCAAAATTTTGCCTTTAGGCAGGTATAACCAACTGTGCAGACAGTTGGGCTGTGGCTGTCAGCCCAGTTCTCTCAAAAGCATGTGGGAATTGGAGTGAATAAGACACTGGACATCAGTCAAGGATTTTGTGCTGTAAAGACACATTGGTATGTAGTTAGTGACACATAAAAGAAACCTCCTCTGGTTATCATTAATAAGGCCTCAGCTGGATTAACGTGCAGTTGAAGTGCTGCACTGGAAGTACAATGCAGACTGCCAGAAAATCAGGGGAAAATGAAAGTGGCTAGGGTACATGGTCTACAAGGAAAGACTGCTCAGTCTAATGCAGAGAGCAGGTCTTCAAATATTTCATCAGCCATTGAAATGGAAAGGAATAACATGTTCTTTGTGTTCACAGTAGAAAGGACAACAGCTACTGAGATTAATTGTTGGCAATGAAAATTCATTAGCGAAATCCTTCCAGTGGTCAGGACAACGAAGCACTGGGGAGGCCATGAAGTCTCCATCGTTTCAGGTCTCTGAGATGAGATCAGAGACACAGTCATGAGGAGCAGTGCTAGTTCAGCCAACACAGCCTGGCATCAAGGACCTGCCCAGACTCAGCACTTGTCTCCAGCCCCGCCCTCGGCTTTGCTCCTTGTTTCTGATCACAAAGATCCACAACCTGCAAGAGAAAACTATTTAGGGAAAATAAAGGTGAACAGGGACATGAAAATGTCTGCAACTAGTTTGACAATAGCTATAAAGATGAGGCAAATAGATTCCAAAGACAAGAGAAGTTGGATTAAAATGCCAGAAGACTAGAGCTTTAAAAAAAAGTCAAGCACCCTTCCCCCAAACCTTTTCCAAGAGTGAGCACAGTGAAGCAATGAAATAGTTTGCCCGTTGCCACAGGGGTTTCTCCACTCTCAAGACAGTTGTAGGAAGCGGCTTGACAGGGATTTGTTGGGATATTGGGGGTGAGGGAGACAGCTGCACTATTTTCTATGTTTCTGTAATTATCTAGGAGAAGGGAAGTGCTAAAAGTATGTGGAAATGAAACAGAGAAGTGAAAGCAGGAACTGCTTTTTACCAGAGCAAAGTACAGACTGTAAAACCCAAACCAGGAAATTAAAAAGGTGGGGACAGGGCAATGCAAATTTTTTGCATTTTGCATTATGAAAAACCAGGTTGTTGCACTTGTTGATTGATTATAGCAGCATATGTTGCAATATTTAAGGCAGGGTCTCCAGAGATTTACAGAGTAAATTAGTGTTTTGGAAAGGGTATTGGCTCTTACAGTGTAGGACAAAGCCAACTTCTTGCATTGCAGGTAAGAAAGAAACTTTCCTGCATGCGAGTCGACCCTGAATTTTTGGTACATTTCTATAAAATATCTGGAAACAGCCAATGGCAGGCACAGAACTGGATGGACTACCAACTACAGTGCTTGAAATCCTCACGAATTTTACTTTCCATTACCTCTCCACTTGGTAGCTGCCAAAATATTTCTGTGTTGGAGTCAATTGGTCAGAGTTCTCATCTGAAACATAAATAAATCTGCTGGTTTGCATTCAATGCTCCAGTTTTGTTTTCCAAATAATTTTACGTTGTTTCATTAGTCTGAAATAGACTGTGGATTTTCATTCTTTGTCATTAGTAAGCAGGAATAGACATCTGTGAAGAGGAACAGAAGGTATAAATTTTAGACTCTGTGGACCCTAGAGGGCAGAACGATGAGAAGCTGAAGGTAGAAATGAAATTGTAGCATGAAGTGATGACATGAATGGGTCAAAACTTAAAATTTCCATCTTACAGAAAATTCAGAGACTTTGAAATTTCCCTTTGTCTCAAATAGAGGTAAAAAAAGAAGTTTATCAAAAAAGTTATGAAAGAGTGGAATTCATATTCTTTGTTTGACCTCCTGGAAACATTTCTTTTGATAAGACTGAAACATTATCAACATTGCCACTTTAACACTTTTATCTGTTCATAGTTTAAATGGTAATGTAAAAAGCAGATGTTTCTTCTTCACAGAAGCAAAATATTGCAATAATGTCCTGTCAGATTATCATGAAATGGATACATTCCCGTAAACATTTTACATTTAATTAAGTCAGTGTTTTCTGAAAGAATAATACTTCTCAGGGAAATCATCAACCACATGCCATCATTTCCTCGTGTCCTTTAACCCCACAAATGTCAAAATGGTATATACTTCTAAACAAAGACAGAAAATTAATCTGTGGTAAGGCAGATATAAAGCCATTTCCAGAGTGAAACAAAACAACTGCTTAATACTGCATACAAATGCTGCATAATTGTTCAAGAGCTATTTATCACATTGTATCTGTGAGGAGAATTAAACAGATATATTTTCCGTCCTAGCAGTTGCTCTATACAAATGGGTCTTACGAGTGTTGTACTTCCCTTAGGTAGTTTGTTATATCTCTTCATTTCATATCTTCCAGATTTCTGCTGAGAAATGCCAAGAGCATTTTCCAGTCTCTGCTATTGATACAGCATGTTAAACATCCAAGGCAACAGGGAATTTATTAAGCTACTTTCCTGACCTATATGATATCACTAATCTTGTAACAGGCAAATCGCAGTTCCTTCCTTCATCCTGCTTTTCTGCTGTCACAGCGGCTACCCCACAGCTCCCTACTGGGACCGAGTCTGGTGTGCCCGACGCTGTACACGTGCAGCGCCAGGCGGTCCTGCCCCAGTGCCTTTGACCTTGGCACGGACAGGATGGGTACCTCGCAGAAAGGGACCCATGAGGGGTCAGTGCTGGAGCCAGGAGGGGAGCCCAGCCCTCTGCCTGCTGCTGCCAGTCCCTCCAGCCAGGGACTGTGGTGCTTCTCAGCTGGTCTGTTCCCTCTCCTTTTAGCAATAGTATAGCTGTGATTGATCCCACGTTGCAGTGTGGAGGATGTGGAAATGCCTTCTCTGCTCCTCTTCCTTCTGCCCGTTAGTCATCCCCTGAGTAAGCTGCCTTCCAGGTCCCAAAACACATATTTGCCATTCCTGACTTTGTGCTGCGAGAGCACCGTGGTCTCCAGCAGTGTTGCCAGGGCAGGACTGCTCAGCAGCTACCTGAGCATCACAAGGTTTCCTCCCTCCAGAGAAGTATTCATCAGGCTTGTGTTCAGTAATGACTTCTGCTATCTGCTCTGTCCTGTCACAAAATCAGATTTTATACATGGAATATCTCTCCTGCTATGCTTCATGTTAAACCTGAGGTGAAGTGGTGTGAGAACATGTGGTGTCTCAAACACGGACAGAGGAGATGCAGATTTTTAAGGCTGCCAGACAGATGTGTCCCAGAGTTTGCATGCAACAGGCAAACAAGGAACGAGGTTTCTATAAGGGGTGCTGGGTGTTTACTGTGGTGGGATGGTGCCTGTCTTCTCTAGAGGCTCCTGTGACCTGTATGCTACCAAGTCACTTTTCCTAAGAGTGCAAGTGCTTGCCTCCCCTTTCCATGTCTTTATTTATTTCTGTATAGTGGTCTTCTGTCTAAACACTTCACCTCCCATCAGCTGCTCGTTTTGAGAATAGCAAAATCTTAGACCATTTATTGTATGGAAAACAGGCTCTCCTAACTACCACCCCTTCTGAGGACATGTGGAAAGGGCCAGCAGCATCCTGACCCGATATCTGCTTCCCAATGGAAATGTAATTGTAATGTCACAAAATACATGCTTTTTTTTTTTTTTTTTTCCTACTAAAGACTAGGAGACTTTTGCTACTGGACTGGAGTGTCCAAAATACAAATAGTTAACTAAAATGCTGGGGCTTATGTAACCCAGTTACCTTGAAATAATGTCAGGATCCCACCCCAGAGAGTGGGCGGCTGTTTACAGCAGTTAGGAAGCATCCTTGGGATGGCTCTTGTTTACTGCAAAAAAGATTTTTATGCCCCTCAAATCCTCAGCTAAAACTGGAAGGAGGTGTACATTTTATCTATTTTTGGATGTGGGACACACAGGTCACCTACTGGTCAGTGTGACGTGGGAATGGGCTCCAGTGATGTGCAGAGCATCCAGGCTCACCAAGACCACGGCTGCTCCGGCGCTGTGGGAGAGTGGAGTGTCCTGCTGGCATACCCCGCTGCCTGCCTGCAGGCAAAACTCACACCAGCATGGCTTTGCTGCACCTGGCCTCAGGTCAGGAGAGCATTTCAGCACATGTTTCTGCCAGGCTTAAACATATTTTTAAAGTGTTCCTTAATCAAAATGTTTTTAAAGAAACAAGACCAACATAAGGAATCAGCAAGTAAATCAGCCGGATCGAGATGCCTCCCAAAAGCTCTCCAGACTGACACTGTACTATTTCCTGTCTTAGAAATACTATGACTAAATTCAAGATCAAAGTCTGGTGGAAATCGAGGACTAGAATGTCAACAAGCATTAAACTGAAGTCTGTTCAGCAGATATCAGAGCTCATTTTGGCAGACCTCTAGAAATTCATTGTATTTAACATATTCCTTTAAAATTCTCATTAATAGGCATAGGAATCCCCATTACCCCACTACACGGCAGCCATACAGTAGGCTAGGATTTCACATTACCACTATAGTTTTCTTCTTACCATCTGAGGTTTTAACATGAGCTTTCTGCCTGCTGTGTGTCGTTTCTGGTGCTCTACTCTCACTGCAGCCCTGGGGTTGACTCCTAGATGACTGTAACTACTGGAGGGTTAAAACAGAGATTGCCAGATCATAGGCTAGCTCCACATCTGGAACAGCTTCTTCCCTATTATAACATTTACAGCTGGAAGGTTCAATGTCATATTTTGGTCTGTATGATTAGTTTTGATGAAAGCTATTAATAGCCTTCTCCTTGCCGTGGGATACTAATGCATGATCTGTTTAGCTGTTTTTAAACCAAGGAGAGGTAGCTGAGAATTGGAAGTGCAACACATGCAAAAATTATCATTTTCATTGTATTTTTCAAGTGAAGGCAGCATGTGAGAAGTTACCCCAGGTGTAATTGTCTTGATGCCTCAGTCAGTAGAAATGTTTCCTTTTTTAGGGTTTGTAACTTGCAGAAATCATGAGGATGACCACTAACTGGATAGTAAAGAAGGGTCTGCTGGCCTGGTTGTATATATTCACCTGCACAGCAGATCGAAGGCAGCAGCTTTCAGTCATCTTTTTTCTTTTGGTGATACACAGTGGCAGCTGGCTTCTGACGAAGATTAGAGAGGATGCCATCTGTTAATCAAGTAATTTTTATTTTCTTATTTCTGGAGTACCCACAAAGGGATGCTTCAGGGCGAGAAGTTTAGTGAATGTACCCAATGGAAAATTAAACCATGGGCTTTCTCTTTTTGCCATGTTTTAAAAGAGAAAGTCTTGTTCTTTGCCAGGCAAAAGCTGATGTATGCATGGACTGTGGGAGAAAGCTTTGTTCATGTCATTGGATTGATGTCAAAAGCCATTTGTTCAATAGTGAAAGTATATGGTACCAAAGACCATGCTTTATGCCTTCTTTTTTTCTGGTGTGATAACAAGGTTGCTTGCATTTATTTGTCTTACAACGAATACTAGCTAGAAGAATATCAAGAAGGAAACTCTACCTAGAATAAAAATAAATTTTCATAAAATTACAGCAGCAATGCCAGAGTAGACTGCCTTCCTAAAACCTGCCGCCAAGTTTTTGCGTCCATGTGTGTCCATTCACTGGGGCTTGTATGCTACAGTACCCCAGTTAGTAATACTCAGGAATGTGGAATTCAGACTCCTAAGGAAACAGAGCACTTTTTTCTGCTTAAGGAACTGACAGATCACCTGAAAGATTTTAAGGATTAAAACCTTCTGGGAAAAAAATTGTGGAAAAATAAGAAAATAACTTTGAGAACAAATCTGGATTTTATTTGCATGCAAATAATGCTACTGTTGTATCATATTTTCCAGTCTTTAATCTAGAACCAAAATGTATCCATCCTACACTGAAATAATTCAAAGATTGTTTTTTTCATAGCAGTGTTACAGAAGATGTTTTCTATTCATTAACATGCAAAAATAGAAAGTTCATTTCATGTAACATATCCTACTATAATTATAAGCATGTAACAGTAATTTCTTAAACGAGGAAAAGCTCCTTAAGTTTTTTGTCTCACGCCTTCACAGTTGCTTCAGTTTTTGAAATATCAACCTGATGTTCTTTTAAAGAATGATATAGCCTTTTTGTATGAGTTGGCATATCTGAAAGTCATACATCTGTGTAACATCCTTCCTAGACTGAGGACACTGTAAGGAGCAGGAAATGAGAATTTTGATTCAAGCCAAGCAATTGTTTTCCATAAATATGAAGAAAAGTGCCATGTGAAGTATAGCAAAACCATCTGGTAAATTCAACAGACAGAGAAGTACAGAGTTTTTTTCCGATGCAGAAATGTTGTATTTTAACACTTCCCTTTGCTGTTTCAAAATACCTGGTTTTGCTACAAAATTATGGTGATTTCAGAAATAAAATTGCAGGGAAGCATTACTTAAACATTACATAATCTACAAAAAGAACAAATAAGTGGTTTTCAGTGAGCTATAATAAAAAGCTGTATTTTGGCTTTCTTCTGAAAAGCTTCCTATTTTTATGCAAAACCTACCAGTTTCCTCCTCCTCTACTCACTGGCACTGTCCTGCATCTATTTCCTAATGTCCTAGTTTAGCAACCTAGTCCCAGCAACCCAACCTTGATCCAAAACAACTGGTATTTCCCTGCAGTCTGGTCTGTCTCATATAGGCTGTGAAATAGCGTTTGCTGTTACACTCAAAAACATTAAACTCACAAAAGTCATTGTATTGTTGCAGCATTCTGGAATTTTTTAAACAAATTTGAATTTGAGGACTACAAAATTATTTCTGTCCTTAAATTAGCAGTAGAGAAATTAGCCCTTGAAAAAAGACTCTTCTGAAGAGTCTTCCCAAAGCCCACCTGATCACAAAAAAACCCCAAGAAAGACAGTCCAGTGTTTAAGGCATTGAGCTAGGAAATAGGTAGATCTCTGTCTCCCCTCTGCAACATGATGAAGTTGCACTCAAAAACTTCTTATGATGAGAAATAAGCACACTTCTTATGCAAAGCCAAGAATTTGTTGTTAAAGTAATCAAAATCCCCAATTTAACAACAGAATTATCTTTAGTCTCTGTCGAAGTATTATAGGAGGGTGAAAAAGGAACAGCATTACATAAGAAGTCTCCAGAATAATAGCTATGACTGTTATGCCTTCCCAGTACCTGCCCCTTTCTCTCGTTTTTCAATCACTCTTCTACAACCATTTTGGTTCAGTCCTGGGGAGACAAAAAAGATATAACAAGTCATCAGTGTCTCAAGCTCCTCATCGGGGCAGATACTGTGATGGTGAGGGTTTCTTCCCTTCGCCGGAAGGAATAGTTTCTTTCTCCTCAGTTTTGAGTCCACTCAGTCAATTTATAGGTATTTTCTAACACCCTTTATACCTTGATCTTTTTTCATGGGTCTGTAATTTTATGTCGCATTCAAATTCGCTTTATATGGAGTGTATTATATATAGGCTAGATATTTGTTCTTTGTTGCTCCTAAAGCGGTTTTGTACACCTCTAGGTCTGCATGTCTTTATCTGACCACGGCAAATTTGCTCATAGCCATGGGGTCTCCAGGGCCAGTCCGTGCCTCGTCTCTTTTCATCCTGCTCCATCCTCCTCTTGGCAGCACCCTATGTCCCTCTTTCCAGACTTCAGCTGTGGCATCAAGCCTGTCTTCCTTTGCACCGAATCACTCTGGTGGNGCAAATTTGCTCATAGCCATGGGATCTCCAGGGCCAGTCCGTGCCTCGTCTCTTTTCATCCTGCTCCATCCTCCTCTTGGCAGCACCCTATGTCCCTCTTTCCAGACTTCAGCTGTGGCATCAAGCCTGTCTTCCTTTGCACCGAATCACTCTGGTGGGGTCATAAAAATGTCTTTCTACGGAAAAAACTGCTTGGCACTGCTGTCTCAAAATCGTAGCTACACCATATGATTATACAAACATATGCAGAAGTAAGACAAATGGGGCAAGTATAGACAGAACCTAACAAAGGGTCTTGCAAAGCTGTCGCAAAGCTTGGGACTTGCTACTAGCAAAGGCAATGCTGTATTTACTAGGCTTCAGGGCTACAAAGCTAATTATATTTTTTTCTCCTGTCCATAGCCTGTGTAAACATACACAGATGCATATTGAAATAGCAAATGCTTCCAGATATGCACACTCATATTCACTGGGACTGATAATGACATGCTGCAAGCTAATTTGGTATCCTAACATTTGGAGTTCAAGGCTTCACTGACAATTCAGGAGAATGTGAAATAGTTTGTCATTATTATAATTACCAAGTTCCAGGTTGACAGCTGTTCTAGACACAGGCTGGTCAACATGAAGAATTCACCACTGAAGCACGTCCATGCAGGTCAAATAAGTGTCCATGAGGAAGTGAATGTATTCATTCAGCTGAAGGTTGATAAACTAGTGGATGGCGTGCTCACCTGTCTGCCAACATTCAATGAGATTAAACTGACATTTGTTACACGAGGATCTTCCAACTTTTCCCTTCCAGTTTTCTTAGGGGCCTGTAATGCAACAGGACAACTTACTTAAAAACACTCGAGTCCATACTGAATGTGGAAAGTGTCAATGGGCAGTCATGTCCTGACACCTGAAATGCCCAGACACCCTCCAATGCTCACGTTCTCTGGCATTGTACCGCTGCCTGAACAAGCTAGTTTGTACTAGAACAGCATAATGCTGGCTGTAGGTTTCAGAGTAGGACATGGGTTCAGGTACATTTGAGGGCTCTTCAAGCAGCTACAAAAAGTTACCAAAATCCCCAGAAGTTTATTTTTCACTGTCATAATCTGGCAGCCTCACAGGAGATGCAGGAGAGTGAACAGGCAGTGTGACTGGTTGCATGTTCATCCCCAGGCGGTCAGTCTGGTCTGCTCAGGGGCAAAGCACGGTGATAGGGCTTTGTAGGTATAATGCTTTGCATTGCAGCAGTTTCCCTTCCAGGACTATCAGTCCAGCATCATGCAAAACACATGCATCAGTTCTCTGAGATCTTGACATTATTCACATCATTTTCCTGTTCCCTTGCTCCTCACCAGGTGTTTGTCAGGAAAGTCACCAGATAATACTGAGGATCCAATGTCCCATTGCTTCTCACAAGGTTTTATCACTGCTCCAGTTGCTGCAGTGTCCTCTAGCCGAGCAGTTCCCCTTGTAACACCAGCTCCGCAGCTGAGGACACAGTTCAGTGGAAACTTGCACGCTGCCTTTCCAGTGCCAGAGTAGCTGGATTTCTGACTTCCCACAGAATCGCCAAGCTCCCTAGCACCAGCCATGCCCTTTCTGCTGTCATCCTCTACCCTCCTGTGGCAGTCTTCCTCCTTCCACCTTACCGTGGAGAATATTATTAAAGCATGTGTGTGTGTGTGCCTTGCTGGCAGTTAGTGTGTGAAGCCTTGTCTTGGCGATCATGAGCTAAAAAAGTGCGATGGAGAAAGCGGAGCTGTTGCAATGCCCGAGCTCGCTAGATGGCTCCGTAGGCTGCAGAGGAACTTCCTCCGGCAAACCCACCGTGTAAAATATGCATATGCATGCGCAGTAGGGATTTTTTCACTATTATTTCCAGTTTTTTTAAAAAGCGGGACCTGGACGCCTCTCCTTCATTTTTCACTATTGTGGTAGACCTTTTTCTGTCCCTTGGACAGCAGCAGTCTGCCTGCAGAGCAATCTGTTACGACTGCCAAAGCAAGCCACATAGCACGCAGCAGGAATGTGAAGCAGAAAGGGAAGCTAGTATGTGACCTTCAGGGTAATTCTTTGTACAAACTGGTGCAGGAGCACGAGTGAAGGTGAGAATTTAGGGCCATTCTGCAGTGCTCCCTAGGTCCATGGAGGTATATTTAGCATGTACATCTGAAGATTTTTTGGTATTACTTTTTTTTTTTATAGGGCAAAACTCTGCTAAGCAGTATTTGCTACACTGTGATACGTGACTCCACACAACCTGTTACGCGAAGAGCAAGGATCAGCAAAGGAGAAATGCATGGGGGAGGACTAAAGGGAAATAAGAAAAGAGAAAATAGCTATGGGCTGCGCGAGAGCTAGTGGGCATTTAGGACTCTATTAAAAAGTTGCATCTATCTGGTATTTTCTGATATTTTCTTGGTCCCCTGGCCACAGTCTTGGAAAGCACTCCTATCAAGCCGTATTTACTGCAATACTGATTTCAGTGATATGAGTTTGGTACAGAAAGATAGCTCAAAGTCACAGTCAAGTTACCAGAGTAC
>VZSC01015416.1:18700-37476 GCA_013398225.1 Steatornis caripensis
TGCTAAGCAGTATTTGCTACACTGTGATACGTGACTCCACACAACCTGTTACGCGAAGAGCAAGGATCAGCAAAGGAGAAATGCATGGGGGAGGACTAAAGGGAAATAAGAAAAGAGAAAATAGCTATGGGCTGCGCGAGAGCTAGTGGGCATTTAGGACTCTATTAAAAAGTTGCATCTATCTGGTATTTTCTGGTATTTTCTTGGTCCCCTGGCCACAGTCTTGGAAAGCACTCCTATCAAGCCGTATTTACTGCAATACTGATTTCAGTGATATGAGTTTGGTACAGAAAGATAGCTCAAAGTCACAGTCAAGTTACCAGAGTACATCACCTTACCATGTTCCTGACGGGCTGTGGTAATGAGCTACAGCCCACCACCAGCCCTTTGCAAATGTGGGGTAAAGCAGATCTTCAGCCATCTTCCCAAAGGATTGAGTGACCAGACAGGATACACTGAGTTGTCTGCTGGCTCTCAGCTGACAAGTTAGCTGGACAAGCTACAACAGCTAAACTTGTGTTTCTGGGTGAAAATAATCCATCCACAATTACTTACATCATGTGCATAGACATGATAAACTGAATGTGGCTCTCCCCAGCTCTTGCTTGTGTGCTTTTGGAGAAAACCACTCTCCTCCTTTGTCCTGCGTCTTTTTTTTTTTTTTTTTGCTGAGCATTGGATTTCTTCGCATTTGCAATTGTACCAATCTGTTCAAAAGCAGCAGCACCCCTCTGCTTTCTTCTCCACCTGACTGTAACAACAGGAGGCAGTGAGGCAGTTTGGCCGGTAACTTCAGAGACAGTTTCTACTTTCTGTTTGAATGGCATGCGCCTGCGCCAGCCATAGGCAGAAATAATGCTGTGAAAACATGATGATGAGAGCTGTGCTGCAAGGCCAGGCAAGAGCTGTCCTCTGCAACACTAGCGGGCCACTAAGCTCTGTGTGGGACAGCAGCCACCTCCTGGGCTGAGCCTTCAATCAGCAGTTGTTGCATGACCAGCCATTCCAAGACAAGTAGATTCAAAAGTCTGAACCAGGCAACTCAGTTTTCCCCGTGTAAACTCTGGTTCATGTCCTTCTACAAATCAATCCACACAGAGTTTTTGGAGCTCAGCAGAAGGTTGTTCCCAGGATCCCTTGTTTCACAGGTGTGGAGCTTTTCAAGGACTTCTTGGCCTCGAGAATTTGGTGCTTCCCAAAGAGGACATGCCAGTGAGGAACACAGGAACAAGGAAATGCAGGAGGACTTTCTGCAAGAGGACTTTCTGACCTTGACACTACAAGTCCCGAACGCATAGCAGGAGGCATGCAGTGGGGCAACAAGCAGAGACCAGAGCAGCCCTATAGCCAGAAGGCCACAAGAACACTCAGTTTGGGTTTGGATCGTGGAGAAGAAGCCAGGGAGGCGTACAGGCAAGGCTGGTCTGGCCACAAAGCTGCATCTTTAGACTGTTCCTACTTATCAGTGTTAACGTATCATAAGGTGGCAAATATCAGCAGTCTTGTACTGACATCAAAAAATGCCTCTTTGTGACTGAATATGAGAAGACAAAAAAAGGAACAAAGTATAGGAAACGGGAAAGAAATGGTGCCATGAGTGTTTCACACTGCTAATGAGGCAGATTTGATTACAGTAGGGCATGACCAGCAAACCCACTATTCCTGCAGGGACTGTCACACTGATGGGAGCTTGCGTGCTGGCTGCAGGGTGTATGCCAAGGGGGCTGCCAACAGCAGGGCTGAGAACCGTAGGCAAAGCTGGGGAGCTCAGCCACAAGTGAGGCCAATTACAAATGAGGGAGAAGGTATTTAGGCAGTTGGTGGTGTCCATCTGGTGCTTAGTGACTAACCTGCCAGCCCTTTGTCCAGTCATCTCAACAGCCTGCACTTCCAACTGCTGTTGTCTAGTGGTAGTTGTAATGCAGCCAATGCCATTCCGGCTCCCAGAATATTATCACTGCTCCTAGTTTCTACGCCTTATTTCAAATAAGGTCTTCTTAGTTTAATTTCATTTGAAGTCTGCCCATTCCAAAGCACAGGAACAACTTTGCTGCTTTTGAGCTATCTGTTGTACCCTTTAAGCCTTGAGTCAGAGATGTGCTTACATGTGCTTACATCCAACTGTCTCAGTTCATCTATTCAAACTGCTGGAATTATGTACACATCTACTGTTTAATGCCTGCTTATCTCTCTTGTTTAAATTCAAGGCTTTGAGTACTGCTTTGTCATTTACTGCACTATCACTTCAACCATAAACATCCATAGATGAAGCCCCTTTAGACAATAAAGCTGGAAAAATGTTCATAGCTATACACCAATTGGCAGGAAATTACAGGACACAAACTTTCAGCAGTACCCACATCCCATTTTCAGTACCACCTCTATCACTTTTAAGGTTTTTTAGAATTCCCTGAAGGTGCCTACTTGCATCATTTGTAACTTAAAAACTCGTCAGCAATTTCTTGATTTCCCAAGCCCTAAGGGCGTACACAGTTACCTGCATGAAGTAAACTGGGAAATGAGACATAGCCTCTCAATAGTATGGGCATCTGTGAAGCCTTTGCCCTGGTCTCATGTTGTTGTGACGTTTTAGACAAAGTAAATGAAAATGTTCTGTCAGTGCAGTAAACTCGAGCAGATTTTCACAATAGTCTCATATTTATTATTGCCCATTCTCACAAGATCTTATTTTACTTGGACACCATATTCAGTATACCAACATAAAAAACATGGCAGGAACAGAAAGGAGACGAGGTGGTCAATCATACAGGTAAAACCAAGAATGTTCACAGGTTTGCCAAGTCTCAGCTGAGGTTTTCTTCAGGCCAGGATCCTTGAGCATTAAGACCACTGTGAGACTCAAATGCAGACAAAATAAACCATTTAGACTTCAGGAAAGTAAGTCCTGCAAAACTCTAGTCTCTTTTCCCCAGTTACACAGCAGGAATTTCCAGAGATGTGACATGGACCAGCCCTGCTTGCTACCCCATCCCTTAGTACAACAGTTCTAGGCATAGAGATTGTTTGCACAGGCAAGGAGACCCCTGGGAGGACGTTCTGTATAGTCACGGGATCCACTGAAACCACAAAAGCTGAACCAGGTCCTCGCGACCAGCCATCCCCTCCCTGGGATTGTAGCCAGGAACCCATCAGGCTACGCTTGGCTTTCCTCAACTTGCTGCAGAAAGAATAATTAACTGAGTGCGAAGTATTTTATTAGAAATCAGGGGGTTACCACACTGCTAAAAGGCTTTGAGGTTCTCCTCTGTGATATGTACCCTCAGAAATGCAGTCCCGTGCCACCTCTCTGCTATGCCCATCTTCGGGCCGCCCATCAAAATGTAGACCCTGGGATGATTTTACATGTTCTCTTAAACAGGAAAACAAACCCTTTTCTAACACGTCCTGGGCTGTGAGTGCTCTGCTGGCTGGTTTTTGTTCCCTTGAACCACATCAGCCCAGATATCTGCTTTATCCCAACCTGGAAACTCTGCAGCTCTTGGGAAGCCAAGGGGTCAAGAATTTCACCCGTCCAAGATCCATGCAGGCAGGAAGCTGTCAGCTGACTCCTGCCACAAACACGCAGCGTGAAGTCAAGACAAGCGTTGCAGCTTCCCACAACTAAAATCGTGTCTCATTCCAACTTTTCGTGAGGCAGTAGGAGGGACTTATGATCCATCATGAAAATAAAAAGGAGGACATTGTCATGTTCATAAACTTGTTCTCCTTGTTTTATTCACACTCCAGTACTATGAGGACAGCAATGACTCAAGTATGGCTAATGTTAACTAATGTGGAGCAAAGGGCTGGAAAAGCAAGGCTTGAGCAATCTCCAAGCAATTTTTCCCACTCATTTCTTCATTCACGCAGCTGTGTAGCTGGCTCTGTTCACCAGTACAGCTCTGAAATGACACCACATTTCCAGGGATCTCTCTGCAGACTTACAGATGCTGACCAAGTACAAATTTGGTCTCACAATTACTCCACAGCACAGGAAGCTGTCTTACTCTGTACGTGAAAATCAGAGATGTGTTCTTGATTACCTGGGCAGGTGGTGGATGTCTAGGAATCTGTTTGCTGTGATTTCCAGCTGAGAGTGGAACATGGGGACTGCAGCACCCACCTCTTATCAGTCCTTACCACTGCGGGTAGAGCCTCATTTGGTGTATCTGATAAAAGAAAGATGTAATCATGAAACTCAGTGAATTAAAAAATGAGATACCAGTATTGTCCCTGGGAGGCCTGGACAGTTATGGCTCCTCTGGTCCTCTAATAGTGTGATGGGGTTAGGCCATTGTAGATGACCTCCTGTACTCCTGGCAAGAGAAAACTAGGCTCTGGAAGGCAGAGATAGGACTAGAGCAGTCAATTTCTAGAGTACAGTCAGTATTTCCTCAGATTTCTACAGCTCTCAATGAATTCCAGGAAGCTGTGGACTTGCACCTTCCACCCACCCACCTTCTCCTTCTCCTGGGGTGATAAGCAATTTCTTGCTAAAATTCATTCATCATTTTATGTTATGATTTCATTCTTGCCTGGCTGAACACAGCCAGTGGGAAAAGGCACTGTGCTTTGCTTTCTGAGATGCAGTTACCACCACAGCCCCACCTTCTCTGCACTTGTATGCCAGAAATCTGGCCTGGGAGTCTGTGAATGGAATGGCACAGAGATCTCCATGTGCCCAAGAGGACCAGAGGCCTCCCCTGAAAACTCTTGCCAGCTGTAGCAGCACCACCCACCAGCGCGGTGGACACTCAGAGAAAATGACAAGAACAACAGGAGGAAATGTCTAAGGGTGGAAACAACAAACTGAGCACAGCCCACGTTTCTGGGGACTTCCTGATTGGCTTGATTTGCCTCGACTGGAGCACTTCGGATAACCTTGGAGTTGTCCCACCAGGCCAAAACCTCCCCCCCCCCCAGAGAAGCCATGTTTGTTCCAATGCTTTCTGGGGCATGGGGACACTTGCTGCCAAGCACAAATAAGCAAACATACACAACACAAAAGCTCTAAGGTAGATCAGATGGATGAAGCAGGATTGGGACACTGCTGCCGTCATGCTCAGGGCAGCAGCAGCCTGGTGCGTCCCTCATTGCTCCCAGTGTAGAGTCTGTCAGTTCCCATGGGACATGTTCCTTACCTCATATCAACCTTCACCCTGGAAAATGGACTGTGAGTTCCTGTAAGTGAATCACGGCAGAGGACAGATTCACAAAGCTCAAATCCAAGAAACTTGTTTGCATCAAGAAACAAACAAAACAAGTTACAGCTCCTACTGGGACTTCCCCTTCCTGCCCTGCTGCTCTGTTTCTGTCCCTGCCGTCCAAGTCACTCTTGGCAAGCAGTGTAGGGGAATACATTTGTGTATTTGTGAGGGGCACATAATATGGGGAATTTTTAAAGGGACCTAATAAATCTCAGTGCCTGAGGCACGCTGTCAGCTGCACATACCCATCTCACTCCTTTGTCAAGGGCATCTGAGGACTTAGAGATTCAGGCAGTCATGACTAAAGCATAACGCAAAAGGCAATGAAAGGTTTGTTTAAAAAAGTCCGAGGAAGGCAGATGGGATGTGTGTAAGTTGCAGCTTTCCATAGCAGTAAGGTAGTTGTGCTTTAACAATTAACAACATGACAGCCAGGATGCAGAGAAGGTGTCATCACACCAATTATAATACTTCTGTTTGGGTTTTCACATTTTCAGCGTAACAACCTGAATTCTCTGGGGCTCATTTTCATTTTTAATGTTGTTCTCAGACTATATTCCATCAATCACAGGGAGTACCTTGGGTCAGTGCTGGATGCTAGGCAGCACTTAGTTCTCACGCCAGCAAGTAGGCCTGTAAGCACCATCTTCCTTGAAACAGCACATTTTAAGCCACCACTGCAGAAAGCAAATAGATTCTGCCTTATTTGCATCAGAAGTCCATTACAAAGTCTATGCAGTCATAGCAGCAAATCTGAGTCAAGTCAAACCAAAATAATAGAAACCTCACATGTACAGTGAATATCTATAATTAATAATACAAGTTAACAGATCGACCAGGGATAAGCATGGTCTGATATGTGATTGAACTATATAGGATTGGCAAAATGTATTGGATCAAGATGGGGAAATGGAAAAAAAGTGATTTGCTGGAAGCTGCAGTAAGGGTGGAACAGACAACTCTAGCCCATGATTGCGACTTTTGTCAGCATTGCTTTTGTGGTAAATAAATGCAGCACCTTTTCAGTGATGATCAGATTGCCATAGGAAGGGGTCATTTGCATGTGTGCCTAAATTGGTAGTACTCACACAGGACGCAGGCAGGGAGGGATTCAAAACACCCAAATGGGAAACCCGCAAGGAGTGAAATCCTGGTTTGGAAGCAAGCTGTCATTGGCTTTGGATGGAGCCAATGCTCTGCCTCAGCAGAGGAGGAAGATTGAGCTGGAGTCTGGTGTGGAAACAACCTGTGCAGGAATTTGAGGAAGACAAGAAATACCAATGAGGGGTAAAAAATACCCAGACAGCCTGTACCAGGAATAAGCTTGTCTTTCACTCAATGTGCACACACCTACATATATATGTATCAGGGCAAATCCACAAACTGGAGCATTTTCAAGTCTGCTCTCAAGTATTCCTGGTCAGGCTTGGACTATAATATATCGAACATATGTGTTAACTAGTATATACTTTCCTTAAACGTCCCTAAATCTTCTCATTGCCTTGAATGAGCATTACAGAACAGTGATAATACTGTGCTTTTTGGTGCTAGTGTTTAGCTAGACACCTTATGTGAACAGTAAGACCAGAGATATTATAGTGTAGCTCAGGGCATCATTTCAAATAATTTCGTCAGAAAAAATACAATGCTTGCCATGAGTCCCATAGTTAAAGTTTGGTGCACATCTTCATGGCAATAAAGAACTTCTGCATCTTATCAACACAGGCAGAAAAACAGAATTATCCATGATTTTTTTTTTTTCACAGCTCTACTATTTATCTTAACGAAGATCTTGAGTTTGCTAAGAGCATTGTGTCACTGCAGAGAAACAAGCATGTACTGATGTAACCACTGTTACATTGTATTAGCATCCATTCCAGGGAATCTAAGTAAAAAGTACATCAGAGGAAGAATAGTATTTACACCAAAAATATTTCCATCCTTGAGACTGGTAAAAAGGGCAATCTTTGTCCCAAGGTAAGTGGAAAGAATTGACACTACAAGCAGAGCGAGAGAGGGAAAATGCAGTTCAGAAAAGAACTCAGAAAGGTAAAACCAGCAGCACACATTTCCTTTGCTGTATGTAGATTGGCTACAGAGAAAGTCTTTTTGTTAGGTCAGTTGCTAGCTCTGTGAAATGGCAGGCTTTCTGCCAGGCTTTCTTTTTCCTCCGAAAATGTGGACATATGTATCCTTGCTGGTGTTTGTATGGCACTGTCAAAACAGCTTTTCTGAGTGTCCCCGTGGAGGTGCTGAGTAATACACATCCCATGTCACTGCTTCACCCTGGGTGGTCACAGCTGCGGATGAGCACAGCCCAGGGAGTGCTGCGCACTGCGCGAGCTCGTGGCCCTTGCTTCATCACCCCTCTACATTCACTTTTCTGTGAGCAAAAGAGCCACAGACACAGCTCAGGGAAAGATACAGGGGAAAAATATTACCAAGTGTCTCCAAAACCCTGGAGGACTGGTGGACTCACAAACTTTTTCGCAGGCCCTTTCAGGTGAAAGTTCTCCTGTACGCAGATTGAAAATTGCATTGTTCTAACGAGATGTCCATTGTTCATAGCATGCTCAGGCATCTCTCAACATCAACGGCCACATTCATGCAGCCTGTATCATCATTTCCCAGTGGTTATGACAGGTAGAAATGCACCAGGATGTGAGGGATAATTTTTTGGAAATCATAGCTATAAAACATCCTATATGCTATGTTATATATACATAATAATATGTAATATGTTATATATAATACCATGCAGTGTGAGCACACATGGACTCCGTCCTTTGAAGTGTGGCTGTTCCCATCAGCTGCAGCTGATGCTTAGAATTTCTGCTTCTATAATGTTTATAGAAGTTACAAAGCTGCATGCACACCTCACCTTAGAAGCTGGGAAGGGTCTTGGTCCCCTGTGAAGCATGATCCCCTGTGTTCTGAAGACCTCTTTGCTGACAAGTGCGACCTTTAGTGAAGGTGACAGGAGAGCCAGCCTGTACATAGGAATGTTGGTTGAACTGTCAAAAGTGAATGTCCCTTGGCTTTTGTGAGAGAGGAGAAAGAGAGAAAGGACAATGAGGAGACAGTACACATGGGCATAATGTTTTAGTAGGAAAAGAATTTATGTTATTGGAGAAGTAATGAATGGAGACTGCTGCAAGGTGCAGGGAGTCACAGGGAGGCAGGAGTGGCCATGAGGTTTCAGAAGGACAGGCATGGGGAACATGGAGGGTGGATGAAGGGACAGTATTCACCAGGAATGGCAACACAGGAGTGCGAGAAGATGCAGCAAGCAGCAGGAAGAGGAGGCAGAAGAGGAAAGAAAACAAGTGGAAGAAAAAGAAGGGAAGAGAAGATGGACAAGGCTGGTGTAGAACACGTATCTCTGACCTCGGACTTCTGCACTGTAGTATCAGAAGAGTACCAGTGTGCCAGGGCTGAGGAGCTAGCTCAAATCAAGAGAACCTATAGATCTCTGGTTACCTGAAACTGAGAGCAGTCACAGCAACACTTGTTTCTGGTCCAAGCATGCAGCTATGGTTGATTGACAAGGCTGGTTGATTGGCAGATGCGGGAGGAAGCATTTAAAAGCAGAGCAAAGGAGTCACGGCTGAGCAGCTCCAGAGAGCAAAGCTGGATTCAGGGCAAGTTGGGAAAACCTGTCATGCTTCTAAGGCACAATCCAGTGTCTGCTCTTGACTCCTGTGCTCCACAGAAGTAACTGCAATCAGTTCACTTGCTGCCTGAGCATGCCCTGTGGCCACTTCAGGTACAAGAAAGCTCCACTGCTGAGGAGCAGACAAGCATCACCGAGTCCCCAAATGCTACTATAGGTCAACACCAGAGCTGACATTCTGATGTCCTGGAGCTCTGCCAGGTCCTCTTGCACTACCCCCTCTGCATCTGGAGAAAGTAAGTGGTCTCTTCACTCTTTCACCTCTTTGGTCACTGGCCAGGGGACTGGGTTCAGACCAGGGCTTTTTTTTTTTTAATTTTTATTTTTTCCCCCTCCATTTCCAAAAGGAGGGTCAAGCCATATGCTCCTCTGCCATAAGGACAGGCATCCAAGGCATAGTGATTCACTGGCTTCCAGTCAGTGATCTGGCTTCTCCTGAAGCAGTGGGAAGCTTTTAAAGTTGCGATCTCACCCAGGCTGGAGACAGCTCCCGTTTGAAAGAGGCTGGAAGAATTTGGCCCTGGAAGGCTCACGCTTGTAAAAGCCCACAAACAAGTGTAGACTGTAAATGCCATGGAGGTAAGAAGTTGTGTGTTCAGGTGATACAGGGAGATGATACTAGAATGAGATAACATGCTTCTAAAGCAGAGAAAAAGCAGGTAATGAAAAGTTGTTCCAGCTGAAGGAGGAGTCTCCCCAGAGAGCACTGGAGGTCCTTGTGCTTGGGAGATTTTAACGCTGCGCCAGGGAAACCACGAACAAAAGTTAATACACAAACACAATGTTGCTTTGACAAGGAAAAGGACTTGATCGTATAACTTCTGCAGTTCCAGGTCAAAGCATTTGCCCTACCTCCACACTAAGCCTGCTGTACGTGGATGAGGCAACATGTTACTAACTAACTCAGGGTTGGGTTTTACACAGCATCATGTTTAGCTCAAGAAATCCTGTTGCCAGTGCTTGACTTGCTGGCCTTGTTTTGTCTAACCTGGTCCTAAACCAGGCAGATGCAAAATATCAATATACAGCTCTTCTTCTGTGCATGTGTGCGTACACATTTACTTCAGACAGCAAAAGGAGTTATAGAGAGTTTTTCTTCTCTTCCCAAGTTCATCAGCTGGTACTGGGATGCAACTTTTGCTGGGTGAGGGGCATGGTTTCGCTTCCTGTGTGTTCGGAAAGATTCATATAGATTACCAGAGCAACTCATTCAGCATTGTGCCTGAATCTCATTTCCAGGCATTGATTGGTGAGAACGTATTCCCAGTATTTCAAGTCACTGAGGTTTTGCATTTTCAAAGATGCTAGTTAAGTTTGATGCTCTTGATTATCAGCTACACTCTGTAAACAACAGCCTTTTGGAAATCTTAAGATGTGCGTGACCAGCTTTCCTCTTTGAGGGTGAGCCATTGAAAACAGCTAAATAACTCAGTTCTGGAATCCCGTTTCAGACCCTGCAACAGACCTGAAATCAAGCAGATTTTTTCCCATCAGCACTGGTTGTGTGTTGATATACAGCAACATCCACAAACGGTCCCACTGGCTTTGGCACAACTGCCAGTGTTTGCTAAGAAAACAAAGCCAATGCAGAAACTCAACCAAGTATTAGTGATTTCACCCTGCCGTACAGCAGATGAAGGACAGTGTTCACAGCTCTGGCATCTAAGTTTCAGCTCCATTTTTTTAGGGATGTTGGTTTGTAGCCAGGTTGCTTGTGCTTGGCAGTTCATACAGGTATAGGAAGCATGTCAAGGGCTGGACTGTGACTTAAGGTACACCCAGTATCTTCTCCAGTTGTCTTGGTTTAAAGAGTCTAAATGCAAGACTTACATATCTTGCGGGTGGAGTACTTCCCCACGCTGATCCAAAGTTCCTCATTCCTTCCCTTGCAAGTTAATTTTTCAAGGTTATTCTGAACCTTGGGTGAGCTAACAGGTGCCCTGCTGCCCCAAAAACCTTTACAGTGACCAGGAAGTGGGAATGAGAGGCCCATGGGCTGGAACATTTTTGCCAGTGCTCTTTTGTACAGAGGGAGAAGGCACATGGCTCTATGCTCACAGAAGAGCGGAACCTGCACATTAAGTTTCAGTTTCTGGTTTTGCTGTGTGGTCAAAAGCTTTGTGATGGCAAGAGCCTTCAAACAGACACGGAGTTTGTGCAGAGATCACTTTCATCCCTAGGGTCTAGTCCAGTTATCCCTAATCTTGTTGTTTAACTTTCTGTTAAGTAAGTATCAGAGGGGTTTGTTGCAGTTCTCTGGTTGTGAACCTGCCATTTTAATACCAGATGTAACACCTGAGGATGTTCAGCTCTGAGAAACCTACCACTAATTACTGATATACAGTCCCACCCCTTCTTTGTGCCTTTTAAATCAGGTTGATGTAGGGTCTCAGTCAAGCGATGGCAAAATAATCAGCTTACAGCTGACCCATGCCCCACTCATTGTATGCATCCGTCACCTTTTCCCTTCGAGTGTTTACTCTGATTAGGTCTTTCCTGTTTTCTTCTTAAGTTCTGAATACTTGTATATTTTCCTTATTAGTGCTGATGAATGTTCTTTTTTCCACTGACATGTCAGTGTTTATGCTGCAGATGTAACTTCTATCACTTTCCTATCTTCACTGCAGAAATGATACGAGTATTTCTCAGGTGCAACTCATCATGCAGAGCTAGTACAGGCAAAAGAAACTGCTCCATGAACCTGCAGCTGTTCTCCCTGTTTATATGCTGTTACCATCCCACCCTGAAAAACAAAACACTGCTGAGCCAAATGTAGGTATCTCTAGAAATCATGTGTCTGCTAGAGATAATTAGCTGGATAGAGGAGGTTGTTTTCTTCAGGCATAGTTCTGCTTACTTGAGATTTGTGTGTGGCTGTTGCAAAACAGTGTGACTGCACCAGCTGTGTGAGTGCGCTGCAGGATCCTGCTCGGGATGTCTCCTGCGGTCGAGGTAAATGCACCTTGTGCCAGAATAGCCTCTGCCTTTCAGCAGAGGAGAGAATAACAGGCCAAGTCTGTGGGTTTCAACATCTTAGCATGGGAAACAGAGGAAATCCGTCACCTAGAGAAAGTGCATTCATCACCTTCAGGCTGCAGCACAAAACAGAACCCTATACCCAAACATAATGTTTGCTGGGTACTGAATGCTAAACATAAATGCACATGTACACATACCACAGTACCAAGCCTCTCCTTCTCCCTCTTCACTTCTTAGATCTCCCTTCTTAATTCCCCTTTTTGTCACCTAAATTAAAGTCTTCTGCGCTGCCTGACAGCTCCTTTGGTCCCTGATGCCAACATCTCTGCTGTTTCCACCTCCAGTCCTCTCAGAAACTGTACTGCCTGCCTTGCTTACACTCATGTGGCTGCCTGGTAGAGTCAAAATCCCACCAAACACACAGACCAGACTTCCTTTAGCAGTCTAGTGCACGTGCTTCCCCTGCAGTAGGGAATGGTTCTGGTCTGAATTTTGCAGGGCATGAGGTCTGATAGCTACAGACTATAAAAGAGAAAGTCCGTTAGTAGCCTTAGAAATTTATTTTTTCCCCCTATCACTGGGGAGTTTGAAGCACCAACCGGAAGAAACGATAAGCATCCTGGTCTGATCTCACAGCTGTCGCTACTTTGAGCAGGAGGTTGGACTGGAGACCTCCCAAGGTCACTTCCAGCCTTAATTATCCTATGAGCTTGTATTCTTACTAACCAAGGAATCAGAGCGCCCCCAAAAGACAGAAAAATGTTGTCCAAGAGGCAGTATCCCTTCTGCTGTTCTTGGTTTCTTCCCCTTCATAGTGGAACAGCATTATTAGCGTGAGCAGGAAGGTCGCCTGGCTTACACGGGCAGCTCTTCTCAGCCCCCCTGAAAATCCTGTTATACCCTGAGGTGCTTACGGCAGTTGTCCGTCAAAGAAAGCTTCAGGACAGAGGAAGGATGAGGAAGAACTTCTTTACCGTGTGGGTGACAGAGCCCTGGCACAGGCTGCCCAGAGAGGCTGTGGAGTCTCCTTCTCTGGAGATATTCAAAACCCGCCTGGAACGTTCCTGTGCAACCTGCTCTGGGGGCACCTGCTTTAGCAGGGGGGTTGGACTGGGTGATCTCCAGAGGGCCCTGCCAGCCCCTACCATTCTGTGATTCTGTGACCGAAAGACTATGAGCAAGGCAGGCTTGGCTTTCTGAGTGGCAAAATATCCCATTTGTTTCTGTGATATTTGGGGAAATGGGGCTCTGTGTACATCCACTGAAAAAACAAGCCTCTGCCAAAGCAACTCCAGGCCCCCTGAGCTGTGTTTTCTCCTTAAATAAACAGTTTAGCAAATCCCAGTGATCAGATAACTGCTTGGACCAGTAAGGGGCAGTGCTAATGGTCTTACATTACTTCTGCCTCATCTGGATCTCTGTTTTCTTTCTTATTTTTTCCCTACAGCATTTCAGATATTGTAGTTGTTTATTTAACTAGCTTTATTGTTGTGGCCATCTTTCAAACACCAGCCTGAAATTTACTAAGAGGCCAGGAACAAGGGAATTACAAAGTTTCCTTGCCAGGTGTCAAATGACAATTAAGGCACACATCCTTTTTTAAATGGGGCTAGAAGAATAGGACATTATTGAATATTTGACAGGTTTACACAGGAAGAATGTAAGCACTCTGGATATGTATGTACATGTACATCTGCACTCTGAATGGATTTATTACTGTTTAAACCATTATATAGCATGTTGCTTAAAACAGATGTGATATTAGTGCATTTTGGTTTTCAGACCAGATTTGCATGTCCCTGTTGTATCTTGTTACTAAAAAGCAGGCAGTTCTCATTATCACTCAGCAATTCTAATGATATGAAACTCACTAAAAACATAAAGGGCACAAAGCAACCTTGCGTTTGCATTGTGGTTTTAATTTTTGCATTGCTGCCCCTTACATAAAAAAGCAGCCCAAAGGAAGTGGCGAAGACTCTAGGTCCAAATTTCTCAGTGAGATCTGCAGTGCCTAGGTACTTTGCTGATGAATGTATACAATAGCTCATGTGGAAACTGTGCCCTCGAGCATTTCTGTTCCCTCAGTACCTCCGCAGTATTCCCTCAGCCTTTAAGCCTAGCGAGTACAGACAGGAGTGGTATAAAATTGAGTGAAAAGGTATAAGGCAACCTCCTGTGGATATTAATGCTCGGTATATAACCCCTGTGCTATGTAACAGATACTTCTGGCTGAATGTTCAGTATTTTTTCTGCCACAGTTAGGAATTCAGACCCATTCTACACAGACCCTGGTAGACTCCCATTCTACCTGCACTGATTTCAGTGGAAAAAGGGCAATTTACAACTATGGGGTGAGTTTGTATTCATTCTTGCTCAGTATCACATAGGAAATCTGTGTCCCTACCACCTTCACCCATATTTCTGAATTCTGGCCGCTCTGTCTCCATCTCCTCCCTGTTAAGTAAGTTGTTGTTAATATCACTTCTGAAAGGAACTGGAGAAGGGATTCGGAAAGTAAAAAACCAAGACGTTGTCAAAAGAGGGTAACCTGATGTTGCATCTGCCCAACTCATTTTAATAGTGAGAGTAAGATGGCACGAATGAAGCAGAAACTGAGGAAGTGAACCAGGAAGGGAGGATAAAAGAGACGTAAACAAGTGAAAGAAAAAAAGAGCAAGTAGCCAGAAAGTAAGAAAATACAAATCAAATCAATTACTGGGTATGCATGTGCAAGCACACATGTGCAAGTATTAGAAGCAAACTTTCTCTGGAAGATCAAACAATTCATGGCAAACCACCTACAGTTTTGAGCTGGTGCTCAAAAAATGGTGCACTTGTGATCACCCCAAATTGCAAGGAGTCTACTTACTTACAACCTTACTGGCATCAAATGAGTTGCCTTCCACCACGTATGCTCACAGTGTTTTCATTGCCATAAATTATTAACTAATGACCAGTTCATTTCAAAGAAAAAGGACTTCTTTCTTCCCCTGTATTTTGTTGTTGCTGATTTCTCTGCACTCCCATTTTCCAGTCTCATCGTGGATCATGTAGCGAGCACAATGTGCCAGGCTACAGAATACAAAAAGAATACAAAAATGCTGCTTAGTGATTCACTTGAGAAGAAAAGAAACATACCGGTAAACCCAGCTCCACTATGTAATTTGACCAGAGAGCACAGCAGAATATTTCAAATGTCTTTATCACCAAGGTATAAATGTATGTGGATCTATTAATCGTTCCCAGGGATAGGGAAGGAAAAGAAGCCATCTTCCTGCTGACTTCTAAATTCATTAAGTAGGAGCATAGCAATGGCTGACCTCAGTGACAAATTATTTTTTCACATCACTAGATATCTTAAAATATTTCCTGGGAAGAAAAGTCAAGATGAAACAATATTTTTTTGAAAGCTTTCTCCCTGAATCACAACATAACAGGGAAAATCCATCCTGTATCAAATTCTTCCATTTCAGAAAAAAAAAAATGTTTCAAAATATTTTGCAATTTTTAATTTTTGTATTAATTTGGAGAAAACACTAAGTGGGTTGGAACGGTACTTTCCGACAGTTCATTTTTAAATCACTGCAATTAATCCATTTCAACTTGGAGGTAAGGGGGCTGCCTTTAAGAGGGAAAAATGGTGGTTCAACTAACCGCCACAGATTTGAGACTATTGACATACTTCAGGAGAGCAAAATCTGTGTTTTTCTGTCTGCAACAACTTGAGACTGTGACATTTTTACCTCCTTATAATGAATTGCATTATCAGCAAGTGCCATACATGCTTCATCCTTGCACAATCAGAAGGTGGACAAAAATTTCCCAGGTGGGTGCCTTAAGTTAGACCCCTGCATCTATATTTAGACACAAGAACTTCACAAGCAACTCAAGCTGTCAAGCCCCTGAAAGGGGCAATCTCTTCTTTCCTCCTCCCTACCTGCTCCCTGTCACCTTCTCCTTGCCCTCTGCCTTGTGATCGAACAAAGCATTAATGAAGTCCTGTGCTGAGTAGGGCTGGGAAAGAGCGAAAACCTGTCCTTTTAGGTTGGATCACTGCCCTGATCCTTCACTTGAGAAGTGGTAGCAGAAAGGCAGGAGCAAGCAGCTGCGGGTAAGGAAAGTACTGGACATGCTGATCTGTCACATTCAAAGAAATATGGTCCAACAAGCTGTGAGCAGCTACATCTCTTTCTGTAGACAAAGGGAGTATTAGGTAACCATTCCTGTTCAAATATGTTCACCTTAGCTCATGTTACAGATTTTTTTTTTCTTTTGTCAAAAGTGAGTAAATAAAGATAGTGGTATACTTAAAAATACAGAGAGAGAAAGAGCACCTACATAAATCATGTCAATAGAAGGAGGTTTGAGTTAAAGTGATGGAGAATCTAACTCTGATTAAAGTGTATCCCAAATCACAAACGACACATCTTAAGGACTGAGTACCATTAGGTCTTGGTAAGAGAAACAAGAGTGCTGAATGCTTACCGCCTAGCAAAATAAGGTTTTTTCTGAGCAGCCTGTGTATTTTATTACCTGAAGCCTCTAAGATCCCGAGTATCATGCAGTAACAGTAGAAAGCATGGATGGATATCCAAAAGTGTTGTTGTGGGGAATGGGCAAAGTACTGGTTCAAGAGAAACTCCTAACACAACTGGTTGACTGCCAGCTTCCAACAACTGTTTCCAGTTGCATTGTCTGGAGTACGGAAGCATTAGAAGACATCTATTCCTCTAATTATTACTGAATATTTATGGTTATATCCCGTACCATGATTTCTAAAATGAAAGTGTATATCTGAGAGATGTTGCAGGAATTGGGGTGAAGGGATACCAAGGTACATTTGTAGTTAATCTGTACATGCTTTTGCAGAAGTGGATAATAAGAGAATCACTGTTCTAAATAAAACTGTTTTACAAATAATTCACATGCCCTTCATGCACTAGGAAAGCGGTTTTGAGTAACAAGAGTGAAAGTTGTTCCTGATGACATTTGAAATGCTAATTAACACCTAGGAAACTATTGCTCATTGAAATAATTTTTACATGTTTTATTTTTGTGTGTATGTACATGTCTGTGTGTCCTCCACAGGCTGGAACAAGAAATACAGAAATTAGAAAGTGAGGAATCCCAAATATCTGCCAAAGAACAAATAATTTTGGAGAAACTAAAGGAGACTGAGAAATCCTTCGACAACTTGCAAAAGGTATTAAAAAAAAGAAACAGACACCTGGGCACAGATTAAAACTGAGGTAGACTCTTAGCACTGTTTGAAAGCAGCAGTTATAATTAATACATTTATGGGGAGATTAGGGGCAGTTTTAGGGCACATAGCTCAAACCAGGATTAACAACACTAGAAAAGATATAAAGATGTCAGATCTATTTTGGCTGGGTTATTTGGATTTCCCCTATCCACTCCAGCTTTTTTTGAAGAAGGATTTCAGAGACAATCTCCCTAGCTTATGTGCAAGGAAATAATGTGAACTTTCAGCCCCAGTGAAAGATAGCAGCAGGATCCTGAAAGGCATCTCAAACTTCCCTGCTCCCAGCAGCATTCAGAGAGAGTGGCATTCACCACGAACGCCACTTCTGAACATATAGCCTGCAACAAATAGCAGTGTTCTCCTTTAGTTACACTCTGTCCCTCTCCCTCAGCCTCTGATGACACCTAAACCTGAGGAGACACATCCCCAGTTGCCCATTTAAAATGTACAAAGAATCATAAAAGCAAGCTTAGCATAAAAATCAAGACTTCATGTGAATTATATCCAAAGCATAAAAATCAAGACTTCATGTGAATTATATCCAAAACGTAAAAGGTGTAACCAAACATTTTTTCCCTTCACAGAGTTTCTCACACCTGGATGGTGGTAAGTGCCTTTTTATTATTCTATAGTTTTGAGTTTAACAAGACTTGTTACTACACCTTTGTTGCAAAGGTTTGCAAAGTGGTGGTTCTTCTCTTCATTGTATGTTTCTAATTTATTGCTAGAGCCATTACCTCTTTCTTTAGTATTGCTATAAAGCAAGCACAAACGTCACTGTTGTGGTGAAATAGTATTCCTTTGGCAGAGCTCCACCACTTCTTATCTGCACGCAAGGGGAAAAACCAGCATGGATGGATTGAAACAGACATCATACAACTTCTATGTTATTGACCCCTTTCACCACGTGATAACCCAGCACTGCAGACTCCTTTTTACCTCTCTGTGGTCCATCTTCTCCATTGTCTGCGCTCACGTTCTGTTCCTAAACAGTTAAATACAATGAGGACTATTCCTCATAGACAGGAACAACTGTGAAAATCAGATTACTTCAGTAACAAACAATATTCTCTGCATGATCATTCTTACAGAACGAAAACCTCACATTGGTGGATGAGGATGTAACCATTCCTAGGTTATAAACTCAGTGTCACACTGTATGTGATCAGTCTAAATACTGAGCTATAAATGTACATGTCTGAGTGAGCAAGTAGTATGATTGGTTGCCAGAAAGCTAGAGAGACCCTTGTTGTGCATCTGCAGGACATTTAGGATCCAGAAAAGATATCATGCAGATTCATCTGCAGATAATTCTGTGCTCCAGACACTCGTTCTCAGTACACATCTTTGAACTGACAAGACTCAAAATACGGAGGCCAAGATTAGGTCCTCCAGCTGCTGACAAAGCCATGCCCAACGGTACCATGAGTATAGGTGAGGAATATGTAGGATGATCCTACTGTTAAAGCACTGAGACACAATGGAATGTTAACATGACCTGACTTGGAGCTGCCTTTTTGAGGTGATTAATGCTACTTAGTAAGAAGGTTTTCTTTTTGACTTAAAGATCAACAGGACAACAGGACAACAGGAAGGGCTTCTATAGGTACATTGGCAGCAAAAGGAAGACTAGGGAAAATGTGGGCCCGCTGCT
>VZSC01015416.1:38691-65361 GCA_013398225.1 Steatornis caripensis
TCAGTGGTGCCCAGCAACAGGACAAGGGACAACGGGCACAAACTGGAACACAGGAAGTTCCACCTGAACATGAGGAGGAACTTCTTTACTGTGAGGGTGACAGAGGCCTGGCACAGGCTGCCCAGGGAGGTTGTGGAGTCTCCTTCTCTGGAGATATTCAAAACCCACCTGGACGCATTCCTGTGCAACCTGCTCTAAGCTAACGTGCTTTAGCAGGGGGGTTGGACTGGATGATCTCTAGAGGTCCCTTCCAACCCCTACCATTCTATGATTCTATGATCTAGTACAGAAATTTTCACTTCTGTTAGCAATATGATTCAAGTTTTATGTTAAAGCCCATCGTCAAAAAAAAATTTCAAAAAAAGGTCAGAGATAGGATGCTCCGTGGTAAGAACTTACTCTTCCTTCCTCCTAGAACATTTGAAATTGGCTATCACAAAGTAAATAAAGTTCCAGAATGGCATATATTTTGTACCTATGCAGAGTTCCACCATGGCTGTTGGTAAGTTTCCAAAAGAGGAATGGTGCCTACAGGAATTAGCGCCCAAAACGCGCAGGAGCGTTTATGACTCCTGCAAGACACGGTCTGCCTCTTCATGCATGTTGTGATAAAATGGAAAACGAAAGGAAGCTGCATCTGTCAAGTACGAAGTTGTCATTTCCCTGAAGGAATTTTCTTGTAGCAATGTATTATTTCATTGGGTTCAAGAGGAGCCTCACCGGTCTCCAGATTTTGCCTGCTTTTGGTGGATCCGTGCCTCACAGACTTAGCCAGCAGTAAGGACAGATTGTGATTTCTGAAGGGTAAAAGAAAACTGCAAAATTCTGACAGAAGAGAGTGTCTTCGCAATAAATGTACAAGCAGAGGGAGCAGGGGCTATAGCTAAGTTAACTGGTACCTCTTCTGTTCCAGACCACTTGCTTTATATATCTTGTGTCTTCCTCTCAGCAGCGGGTCCTTGTGGGCTGAGGCGGGCCCAGGTCATCCTCTAAGCAGTACAGTACTCTGCTCCTCTAGGGATGACTGAGGCTGCAAGCTGTCCTGTTAGCCTCCCGCTGTGGCCGTGATGTGACCACACATCTTCACATGATGGAAGCTGAGAGAGTCCCCTGTTATCTGCTCTCTGACAACAGCCTGTGAGAGAAGATAATCAGAGCAGGAAGAAAACACGTACATAGCTAGCTGCAATCACTTTGGTACCGTAGATTTTTCCTTCCTTCAAAAACATGTAGGACTTGCTTTGTTGCAGCAGATCAGCAATCTGTCTGGCAACCATCTGTAACACACGCTGCAGAGGAACATGGTAAGAGCCATTGGATAACACAGGAAGGCTGTGTAGAATGCAGACACAAACCAACACCAACCTGTTGGGGCAATTTCTTCCATTGCTGCCACATCCTGAAAGACTTCCAGTCCATAAATTTCACATTAGTTTGCTGTGTCCATCCCTCCCTTTACTCTAAACATGATGATGGTACAGAAAGTGATTTATCTCATCATTGTATCCCTGTGCATGGTTTTGTGCCATATATATGGTGATGACAGAGCTTAGGAGTGTGGAGAAAGCACAACTGCAGGCAGCTCAGAGTACAGAGGGGTCCAGGCTGTGAGGGAAGGGGAGAAGTGGTGGTGAGCACCAGTGGCTGATCAAGTGACTCTGTGTCCTTCCCACCCTTCCCAGAAAACATCTGTGTCTGGCAATGAGCGTTTCTGAGCTTGAAGTCATCCAGACACAATAAAAACAAATTCCATGTTTTCCAGGGTATGAACACACTTTGCTTTCATAGATCACCACGCGAAAGAAGGCAGAGCAGAAATACTGAGGCTGGGGGCTGTGGCTCTGTCACCTGCAGTCATGCTTCTGCCAGAACCCTGGTGGCTTGTCACTGATGAGCTCTCCGTTAAACAAGGCCTGGGATGATCTAGGAATGACATCATTTATTGCTGCCCAGGTCTGCAGCCAAAACCAGGCATGCTGTAGTGCTATGCTGCATGCACATCGTGACCAACGGAAAAGAGAGAGCTCTTACTCTGTGTGTGTGTATGTTTATGGCTCAATGTATATGTAAAATAAAAGCCACATTAAGATCTGAGATAACTCCCTTAACAGCTGAATTAGCCTGTAGGGTTAAATTTGTCCTCTGCAGTCTTTGGCCATCTATATGCAAACTACGTGGTGCTACTTACGAGCCAGCAATGTGTACTCGCAGCCCAGGCTGCCAACCATATCCTGGGCTGCATCTAAAGAAGTGTGGCCAGCAGGTCGAGGGAGGTGATTCTGCCCCTCTACTCTGCTCTGGTGAGACTCCACCTGCAGTACTGCATCCAGCTGTGGAGTCCTCAGCACAAGAAAGACATGGACCTGTTAGAGTGGGTCCAAAGGAGGGACACGAAGATGATCAGAGGGATGGAACACCTCTCCTATGGGGAAAGGCTGGGAGAGTTGGTGTTGCTAGGCCTGGAAAAGAAAAGGCTCTGGGGGGGCCTTATTGCAGCCTTTCAGTACTTAAAGGAGGCTTATAAAGAAGATAGGGACAGACTTTTTAGCAGGGCCTATAGCAATAGGACAAGAGGTAACAGTTTTAAAAGAAAAGAGGGTAGATTCAGACTAGATAGAAGGAGTAAATTTTTTACGGTGAGGGTGGTGAAACACTGGCACAGGTTGCCCAGAGAGGTGGTAGATGCCTCATGCCTGGGAACATTCAAGGTCAGATTGGATGGGTCTCTGGGCAACATGACTGAAGATGTCCCTGCTCATTGCATGGGGGGTGGACTAGATGACCTTTAAAGGTCCCTTCCAACCCAAACGATTCTGTAGTTCTATGACTGTATACTTCAGCCAACATACAGAAGCCAGAATTACAGTAACTACAGTTTGCACAAACCTCTGAGTTTGGTATGCATTAGCATATATGAGCAAATACATATATTAGCATATATGTATTTGGGAAAGATGTGGCTCTGGAAACCTGGTCTGCATTGTTTAGTTCCCAGCACATTGCTTAGAGACTCTTCTGATTTTCTCTCCTCTGATCTTGATCAGCTGTGCAGCCCAGCAGCAAAACAGATGAGCATGCCCTCAGAGGAATCAAGTACAGATCTTTGTAGAGTGCTTTCCGCTTGTCCTGTAAAACCTCATCGGTGATTGTTTTTCAGTTGTAGGGTTTTAAGTAACTTTTACATTTGATTTGTATCTATGACTCCTACAATTACAGCACCTTTGGACACCTGAGTAAAAACCATTAATCACCACCCTTTGAGTGCAGCCTGTTAACCAATTTCCTACCCATCTCACAGACCACCCATCCAATCTGTATCTTGCCAGTTTGTCTAGGGGACAGCGGTGGGAAACAACGTCAAAAACATTGCTGAAGTCCAAGTAAACAACATCCACTGCTCTCCCTATGTTGACAGAAGTTATTATTTTGTGGTAGAAGGTGATCAGGTTAGTCTGTCGTGACTTGCCCATGGTAAATCTGTGCTGGCTTTTCCCAATCGCCTGCTTCATTTGGTTTGTAATAGTTTCTAGGAGGACTCATTCCATCAGTGTTCCACGAAATGAAGTAAGACTAATGGGCCTCTAGTTTCCTGGGTCCTCTTTTGGTCCCTTCCTGTAGATAAGTATGACATTTTCCTTCTTGCAGTCATTGAGGACATCCCCTGATCTCCATAACTTGCAAATATTATAGACAGTCATCTTGTAACAAGCTGCTTCTCTTAACACCCTGGGGTGGATTCCAACCAGACGCATGGATTTATGTGGGCTGAGCTGTTGCGAGAAGTCTCAGAGCAGCCCTTCCTCCACTACTGGCAGGTCAACACATGAGTTGTCATAGCCACTTGAGCTCATTATCTGTGGGTCAGCCATACTACTGAAGACAGGCAAAGAAGTTATTGAGAACTCTGTCAGCATTGTTAGTGACTAGGTTCCCTGCCCTGTTTAGTAATGCGCCTATGTCTTTCCTGTGCTTCTGCTTACTGCTCGCAAATCTGAAGAACACTTCTGTCTTGCACTTGACATTTTTGGGCAATTTCAATTCTGGCTGAGCTTTAGCCTTCCTGATTGCATCTCTGAATTCCGTAGAAAGATTCCTGTAGTCCTCAATGGCTATTTCGCTGCTTTTCCATATGGATTTTTTGTTTGTTTCTTTGCTTTTAATTCCACCAAAAAGCTCATTATTAAGCCAGGGTAATCTTTTGTTAAGCCTTCATCCTTTCCATTTGTAGAGGATGGACCATTCTTATGCTTTCAGCAGACACTTCTTGAATACTTCCCAGCACTCACAAGCTTCTTTTCCTTGCATGGGTGCTTCCCATGGAATCCCTTGCAGCTGGCCTCTGAGCATATTGAAGTTGGCTCTTCTAAAATTCAGGGTCTTTCTCCTACTACTGGTCTTCAGTGGGCTTAGTGAGATCTGAAACTCCACAATGTTGTTGTCACTTTATCCAAGGCTACCATTGCTAGTTATGTTGTCACATAAGGCTTCTTGGTTTGTGAGCAGTAAATCTAGTAATGTACTGCTCCCAGTCAGCATGTCCAACATCTGTAGGAGGAATCAGTCCTCAGTGTGTTCCAGGAACCTGATGGATGGCTTGTGCACTTTTTTTTTTTTTTTCAAGAAATGTCTGCATAATTGAAGCCACCCATGAGGATCAGTTTCTGTTGGCCTGAGACTTCCTTGAACAGCCAAAGTAAGGTTTTGTCAGCTTTGTCATCCTGATTGGAAGGTCGACAACAGATACCTAACATAAGATCCTCCTTGGTGATGAGCCCTCTAATCCTGGTCCAAAGGCATTCATTCAATAGAACATTGCATGTTCTCCAGAGCTCTCCTCTATACACTCAAATTTCACTTTTACATAAAGTGCAACTCTGCCTCCTCTTCTTCCTTTCTGGTCTTTCTGAAGGAGGTTGTAGCCATCCATTGTGGTCTTCTCATCATGTGAGTTTTCCACCAAGTTTCTGTGATTGCAATGATGTCTCCCAGACTGGGCACAGAGCTCTCATTCTTCCTGCTTGCTGCCCAGGTTACTTACATTGGTATGTACGCACTTCAGGTGGCTGAACTTAGGGTGTCTGCCTTTGGAAAGGGTGGGAGAGCATTCCTTATTGCTCTGGTAGGTGTGCTCGTCCACGCTGTTGCTTATGGATATGCAGGTGTTAGCTGTGAGCCCTACCTGCCAAGTTCATTTGTTTAAAGAGTGATTCACTAAGTCAGATCCAGGCTATTCAGCTTTTAGCAAAGCTTCCTGCTTAAATCTCTGTTCATGGTCTTAAAAACATGGTGGAGGGTCATAATCTCTGTTCCCTCTGATGTAGCCCCATGGAGCCCCAAAGGGCTTTGCAGGTGGAACAGCCCCTGAGAGCAGGTATTTACAGAAGACCTTAGGCACTAATTTTAGTGGTAGTCATACTTTTTAAAGATAATCCTGTCCTTGGAAAATGAGCTCATAAGACATTTGGCTACAAGTCTCTGTGTGGGAGCAGTTCTGAAGGTTTAGTTTTGTGTAAGCACCCTTGAAGCATTGCCTGGCCCCATATGTTCCCAAGCACTTGTCTGATAATATGGAAAAGTGCCATAGTCCTAAAATGCAGCTTGTTCTAAGTAGTACAAAAAGCCACGGGGCATGTTCTATGGCATCCTTAGTTCATAATAACTCATCAAAGGTTGAAATGAAGATATTGAATGCAGTCAGTTCAAATGCTTTAATTTATGCTCTTACTTCTCATGTGAGCAAAATAATAATTTGCATCTCATCCACTCCTTGTAAAATTGATCTCTTATTTCCATTTTAAAGGTGCTAAATGAAGCAGACCTTTTTGCCAGTGAGACAAAGGGAAATGAGCATGTTTGTTTTGTTTGCAGGGGGGGGTGACGGGGATTGGTAGAATCAGCTGAGCCCGAACTTCTTCTAGTCAAATACCTCATTTCTGGTACGTGGCACCACCACTTGCTTCAGAAGAAAACACAGGAGAATCCCACCCCTACCACGCCCTGAAGCTAATTTTAAAATATTTTATTCTAAGTAACATCCAGAGAAGTTTCTAAACTGAGTGAATATTAACAACACCAACACTTACCTAGGTACTGTCTTCTAACACAGGACACAAAAAAGCCCCAGCTTACTAAGGTCCACAGACATCAACAGCATCAAAGTGAGAGTTTCACCATCAAGTTGTACAACTGATCTTGCTTACTGCTAGACATCAGCAGTGCTAGCTGCCAGAATGGGTAGCTCTGTTCCCTGTACAGGCACTGGGGAAAAACAACTACTTGCAAAGGATTTCACCTCCTGCAGTGTCCTGGGATCAGAACTGTACCCTAACCGTGCCTATTTATTCTCATGGACTGCAAAAGAAGTAAGGCTGGCTGATTAGTTAAGCAGCACAAGTCCGAATTGATTACACACACATGTGGACAGATAGGTCTGTCACACAAATCGCTGGATGAGTGTGTACTGAAACTACTGGTCCAGCGGTACACTGCATAGGGTGAATAATTACTAAATGTCTGCCATTTCCAGAACACAAAATGCCTTCTTATTCTGTCCCAGAAACACAGTCCTCACTTCTTTCTTCTGAGAAATTAGTTCAGTTTTCAATAATGGCCTGCTCATTTGCTGGTGATATTTCTCAGAATAACACCAAGCACTGTACCAATTTCTCATTAGAGGCAAGAAAACCTGCAAAAGAAAGCAGCTGTTGCTGGCCACTGCTCAGTCACCTGTGTCCTAAGCAATTATTTCTCCTGGACTCTGCTGCTAAAAATAAAAAACTTTAAGGAAGGAGTTTGCATTGAAAGTATAAAAGCCCATTTGCCAAGACTGCCATTTGTGCACTGAAGTATGAAAAAATAAATAAGTAAAATATTTCCCTGGCCAAGTTTTTTTTTTTTCAAATTTCTCTGTTACAAGCTGAACTTGTATACTAACTTCCTGGCTTTCTGGAATGAATTTGCACTGTGCCTCTGTGCCATCCTCCTCTCATGCAAGAAGGGGGAAAGGGGACCTCCTTAACTGAGTCACCTATATTGCTCCATGGAGTGTCTTCTTGGGGAGTGAGATTACTGTCTTCTAGCACCCCGCAGCACTGGTGGGCACTGCAGGCTGTTAAGGAGGTAAAACCATTTCACTAATACCAGACCAAATTTTCCTTCCAAGGAAGGAAGCTTTGGGATTAGAGTTGTCATGTCATGTCTTTGCTGAGAATGCCACCAGATGCAGGGGTTTTTTCTGGGATGAGTGTTAGCCCATAGGGAATGAGACGAAAGAATCTCTCTTCACCAGATGCAGTCAAGCAACCTACAAAAGGACATTTTGTTTCCTCTCCCCTTTCAACAGTTCACTTTTATTATCTGTGCTGGTCTTCCTGTCTCACCTGCTTATGAGAACAAGAGGTACCAAGGAAGGCAGATTCTGCCTCCTTCCCTGACACATGAAATAGGCTGTAGTGAGGGCTCAACAACTTAAATTGTAAGCAGCAAAGTACACTTAGAGGACAAAGAATGCTCTGTTTCACATCAGATAGGGTCTTCTGATTGAACAGGATTTTAATCGTTTGCATACAAAAATGAAAATTTTTCCAGTTGATAGGAAAGAATGTGATTTTTAAATTTTTGTTTGTTTGTTTTGGTTTGGTGCCTGAACTGTCAGTTATTTGCACATCTCTCCCCTGAGCACTGCTTTTAGCTCAGCCACTGAATCCTAGAAGAACAATGTAGGCCATGTAGTTATATTTAATTACATCTCCCAGTAAATATTTGTAAATTTCTTTTAATGTCTCTTCTAAAGGACATATTTAGCTTATGTTAAACAGCCATAAGCTCAAATGTAAAATGAGTCAGTCCTTTAAGATAGTTTTCTACTATTTAAGGGTTTCTTAATGAATGATGGCACTGGAGAATGGGCAAGTGCTTAATACCTACTGAAGGCCACAATGGGCACCCTACCAGTATCTATATGGGATTTCATTATTAGCCAAATTTCATCTTGAAGACCAAGAAGCCAAATGCCAGTTCAGTAATATTGGAAATAACCAGTGCAAATGAGCTGGTCTTTCATCCCGTTCAGTCAACACTAGCATTTTTCGTCTTTTATATCTCTATTTGAAATGTCACATATTCTGGGTATCACATTGGGTTTGTTCTTTACCTTTCCCCTCTCTCCCCCATGTTTTAAAGGTCATAGACTTGATAAATCCAGAACCTCCTGACAAATAATTTTATGTGTTCAACTGACATAAGGTTTGAGTCATCTGGACCCATTCCCTCCTGCCTCAGCTACTCTATTGAACACCAATCACACGACAGTGACTTTGCACTTTGTTTGCTTTGATCCAATTATCTAGTACAAAGCTCCAGTGACTATTGTCGGGGCTGACAACACTCTGCTGTCTAAGCAATGAAGCCACTGGGGCTCATAGCACAAACCTAACTGTTTCCTGTTCTCTGACACCAGATGCAGTAAATTACATTTACTCCCAGATCCCTGAACTCCCAACCCTCTATTCACGAACAGCAGAGCCAGTTCCTGGGCGGGACGGAGCAAGCAGAGTAGCTGGTAAGTCTCAAGGAACAAAGTATTATAATACCAGTCCAGTAGCCATGAACTTTTTTTGTTATATTACCTTAATGGGTCTGGTGTCCCGATATCATTTAAATACCAGGAAATGCCACTTGACTTGTATATTGTAAATAAGTCAAGGCTTTTTGAGCAGCAATCAGTGCCCTGAAAACAATGTAGTTTAACTACATACAAGAAGCATAGGAGACATGTCCAACTTTTTTATGTGGAAACATTCAATTCTTTCTGTCTCTCCTGATACAAATACACGGTATCTAGGCCAAGGTTTTGTCTCCTCCGTTGTACCCATGCAACTCCCATTAAGATGAATGAATCAGACAGGCACTCACAAGACCCCATACATGCTTCAAACCTTTGTGCTGTTTTATACTTATTTGTGTATCATTCTTTCTTCTTGGGGAAAAGTGGGGAGATTATGGCACGTTTTGTACTTGCAGTTATACAGAAGATTTTCTAACACTTATTTTTCAGATTGAGTATGTATCTTAAATGTAACAACGTGATTGTTAAAAGCTGTATGTTTTTCTTATTTTCAAGATCCTTCATTTCCAAACAATCTATTCCCTATCTCAAGACCAAATTGCTGGTGGCTACTTAAGGGGTGCCCCAAGGAGTGGGAAAGAAATGTGGCTTACTTGAAGAACAGGTTAACAAGCATAGCAAAGCAATGTCTCCAGCTAAGACACTGTACACAGCTACAGGATATGTCATTTTGTTTAGAGGTCCTGTTGCAACCCATTCCAAAAGCTTCCTTTCCCCCAGTGCTTACCTTGATCTGTCTTAAAAGCAAGCTTTACCCTGTGTGGTTTTGCCATTTTGTCAACACCAAGAATACAATAATTTCTTTCAGTCTTTGAATGACCGAGAAGCCTTGTTCATGTAGTCCTTGATGAGAGTATTGTGTGTGTGCAATAGCTTAAAGAAAAGGCACCAGCGTATGTGCTCAAAGGTAGACTGTAACCATCCATCTTAAGACGAGCTCAAAGTCTAATAATTTTTTTTTGTAAAGAACAGCCTCTGAATCCATACAACAGGCAGAAGTTAGATCCTTTTGTCTGCACGTTGGGATCTCGTTGTCGTGAAGCACTGCATCATGTTACACTGTAATTAAAGCTTATGCGGAATGCTTGTGCATACAAGCTGTCGTTTTCAAGTACTGCTTTCAGTTTCAACTCTATTGTCAGAGAGTTTTGTATTGGATTAATAGAGAACATTTTGCAGTAATAAACTCTGGTTAAATAAAGGCATTTTAGAAATAAACATTAGTTCGATTTTCAGCTACTTTGACAAGCTAGGCTGCTAGCTTTTGCTGCAGAGAACAAACATCATGCATACAGGCAGATAAGCCAGGTTCTGTTGTTCACTTCTCCCATGGCAATGCATTTCACTAGTAAAGAGCTTTCTAAGAAACTCACGTATGTTTATGCATTTACTTGCACAAGTAATTTTAATGTCAAGCCTGGGGCAGGTTGTAAACCATGTTACATCAATATCTCAAAAACACTGCTGCTGAAATCGTGGTAGAAGAAATGAGAATAAAATGTTGACTGTGGCAAATGCTTAATCAAATTAGCCTAGCATAAAATACACAAGGACCACACCTGTTAATTTTCTAGATTGGATCAGCCAGTAGGACAGAGTCTTACAAGCAGTGTTAGAACTTGTTGCCCAAGGTCTTCCTAATAAGTAGGACATTGTTATTTATCAGTACTCTACATCATAGATAAAAAGATGTATCTTGCAACTCTTCTTAAATATGGCTGGGTGTACTTGATTTAATGATCAGATTTTCCCTATCTGCTTCTGAGTTCAGGCCCATTATACAAGCCTTCTTTTGCCAACGCACTATTGGATGAAATAAATTCATAAAAACAGGGAGGGTCTGGCATATTACACCCTCTTCTGCACTAAAAATACGTGCAATAACATGACACTGAATTATTTCACAGGGAAATAAGTAGCCTTTACTGAAAAGTCATGCCTCAGGTAATATTTTTATTTTTCAAAGACGAGGAGAAGCACAGGAGCTCCAGGGGAGCTGAGGATGCTACTTCTCATCAAGAAGGTAGCAGGCAGCCAGTCAGTGCACTGGCAATGCCCTCTCTGCAGGGCTGTGGTGCTCAGGACAAATCAGGAACTTCTGCCCACCAGAGACGATTTTCTGGATGTGCTGTTGCCTCCTCATAGTTCAGCTTCTCTTCATTTCAGCTGGCTGCCACTGAAAAACGTGCCAGTGTGTCAGTTTTCGTATCTGCACCAAAGGCTAGCCAACCCTTACTTCTACCTGTAATGTTTGCAGTTATTAAACAATATCTGCCGGAGCAGCCCCAGAGAGGTCAGTTGATTTTCAAAGCCCAGACACCCGGAGCCAAGCCAATAAACAAAATTTCTCTTCCTTTCTTCCTTCCCCTCACTCCCACCCAAGAAACTGCACCTAAAAGGGAGCAAATTCCAGAGTGTTAGTGGTGCCACCTTCATTACCCCTTATAAACTGGATTAAAGGCTTCAGGGCAGAATTACTTGCATGAGACTTGAAGGACACTTGTCCACCAGCTCCTGGGCTGGGACAGTCCCAAGCGAGTAATCCATGCCAGCTGCTCCCTGAGCTGTGCCATAGTGCAGTCTGCAACCTGCTCAAGGGCTTAACAGCTACTGGCCTTGGGGCAGCAGTGTTCTGTATTTCCAGACTGAATCTCCCATCTCAGTTCATGCCGGCTGCCCCTTAGTCTCCTGCCACGCACACCACAACAAAGCCCAGCTCTTGCCTCCGCAGCCTCCTCCTGGCTGCTAGGGCTGCTGTGGGATGGCCAGGCGTGAAAACTCCAGCATAGGGAGAGAGATCAGAAAACTGATATCCCCACTTAGATGTGAAAATGAGCATCCTGTGCTCAGGGTCATGACAGCTATGGACATAGCTAGCCATAAACCTCTCAAAGCAGTGGTAAAACACAGTCCGTAGGGATATTTGCCTAGCTTGCAATGGCTGAGGTGAGATCTCTTCTTCTGCAGCCTGCTCCAGCCGTCAGCAACACCTCCCTCAGAGGTAGCGGTGCTCCTCGACACTCCAGCACCTCCGTCCTCCGGCTCCATGCAGGTGTTTGTATGGCATTGCACTTGACCTAACCAGCTCTGCCACAGCCCACCAAGGTCTGAGGAGACACACACAGCATGTACATGGCCAGACACTTGTTTGGCTGGGCTGCCTACCAGACTGCACTCGCAGGGGCCGTCAGAGACTGTCTTGCAGGGCCCTGCATGCACCCACTCAGCAATACCTGAATTTTCTGTCTATAGCTATAGGAGGCATCATGATGCACATCATGATAAGCTTCCTATTGGTGAAATAATTTGCTTTAATGGTTGGACTTGATGATCTTAAGGGTCTTTACCAACCAAAATTATTCTATGATTCTATACATTTTCTGTGTATCTACTGTATGTGAATACTAAGACTGAGGGAATATATTAAAGCAAGAGTAATTTTTTATGTTCATGATTTTTTAAATACAAGCATACCAACCTACATTGGTTCTTGGACCAAGGATATTCTGTACTCACTTGAAAATAAGTCAGGAAAAAAAGCCAACACATCAGTTTGTGGTGTCCTCAGGTAAGACAAATCACAATTACACCATTGAGGTTCATTGGTGGAAATGGTCACCATGAGTTTCACAAACACTTGTCACTGCCTGTGGTGGTTTGTAATTAAGTGTCTGTGGATGTCTGTCCAGGAGCCAATATGTCTTTGTCTGCATATAAGGAATGCTTAAACAGATCACCACTTCTGGAAAATCTGTGAGACCTTTGCACATTTTTCTTTGAAAAGCTGTCTAGTGAGATGCCATCATATCTCCCAATGAGTGTTAGAGTGGTGTAGTCTATTCCTACTGTGTGATGTCTACAATTTTCGTCTTGTTCCTGCGTCCTTAACTGCTAGAAAAGCTTCTTCGTTATTATGAAGCAGCATCCCTCACACGCGTGTTTTTACCTGTTGTTTCATGACACTTTGAAAATGAGTTCATTATTACTTTTTTCTTCGTCTTTGGCAATTGTGCTTAGGGCCTAATTCAAATAAATGAGGGAGCACTTCTTGGCCATTTCTCACATTCACTTAACCTGCAAGCAGAGGTCACTGTCGATGCCTTGGTGTGGAAGCTGAGACACCTGCCCTGCCATGCGTCTGCGGGACAAATTATCCCATTCCTGTGTGATTCTGTTTTCCCATCTGTAGAACAGGGATAAACAATGTTTCTTTGGCTCTCTAGAATGTTTTGAATGCTACGGATGGAAGAGTTAATCAGGAACAAGTGTTGATAATAAAACAGTCTGGGTGTTACTTACAGCAAATAAAACTTTTTATGAGCTAACTGGCAGTTCGATGGCAGAGTAGGAAAAGGGAGTAGAGAGGTTCCTGGAGATGAGTTTCTCTCTGAATTTTGAGACAAGTTCAGAATGGAAAGGATGAGGGCAACCTGCATGCTGTCACGTCCCTTTGCCTAAATTACACCTAACCCAAGTGCTCTTGGTGCTCCTAATTGATTAGAGACAGTGGCACATGGCATGAGCTGGAAGCCTAGGTCCTGTTTGCCACAGGTATGCCTAGCCTCCAGCTGCATAAAAAGCTGTAGTGTAATAACTACCTCTGTCCACAGAGTTGTGTCCCACCTCTAACGTAGAACGCTTGGCCCTTTAGACATAGGACGTAGGAAAAGGGGCACTTTAGTTTTCTTTGTCTGTTTGGCAATTAACCATTCACTGGCTTTTTTTGTTGTAACATGCACTTCCTCTCTTGTTTTCATTCAAGCTTTGTGCACCATGGAAATTAATGTGGAGAAAGACAAACAGACAGGAGAGACCAAGATTGTCTCTGCTTCACCTGTTGGCCCAGATGAGGCCCATCAAAGAGGATTCAAAGTCTATGATGATGGTACCAAGGTAGTCTATGAGGTTCACTCTGGTGGCACAGTGGTAGAAAACGGAGTACATAAATTAAGCTCAAAGGACGTAGATGAACTTATGCAAAAAGCTGGACAATCAAGTGTAAAAGGAGGGTATGAAATAATGACTGTGTCAGACAGAAATGCGGTAGCCGATGGAAACCTTAGTCATATGAAGGAGCAAATGCTCTTCAAGGAGGCAAAGCTGGAAATGGTACACAAACCCAGCAAAGGCCATGCTATGAACCCTCAGCCCCAAGACAAACCCTGCGGTGGCAAAGCCCCAGAGGCCAGCGCAGATCAGCCGGTGACAATGATATTTATGGGCTACCAGAACATCGATGATGAAGAGGAGACGAAGAAAGTGCTGGGCTATGATGAGACCATCAAGGCAGAGCTGGTCCTGATTGACGAAGACGATGAGAAGTCATTGCGCGAGAAGACAGTGACAGACGTCTCCACCATGGATGGGAACGCTGCTGAGCTGGTCTCTGGCAGGCCTCTCTCAGACACGACAGAGCCCTCCTCTCCCGAGGGGAAGGAAGAGAGCCTGCCCCTGGAAGCCACCCCAGGTACACAAAAGAAAAAGCGCTGTCAATGCTGTATTGTCATGTGAACACCTCCTCCTTCCCCGCTCCGGGCAGATCCTGCTCCATCACTTAACCTAGACCTCACTGTTCTTCTAACTGCAATACTGTGAACTGGAAGTGAATGCCTCCATTGCCTTGCAGTTGGGTTACTTTGCTTTCTAGTTCTTCAGGAAGCGGAATGCATGGTTATTTTCCCATCAGACATATTACTTGGGGTTTGGGGAGGGGTTGGGTGTTTTTTTGCTTCTTTTTTTTGTCGTTGTTGGGAAGTTTTTTCCTTAATATTGCAGAGTGAGAGATAAATGGGAAATGGAACAAATCTTTTTATATTTATTTGATTATATATATATATAATATATATAATGAAAACACTTTTTACATTTTTATTTGGATATCTGGCAAGGCTTGATCAGATTCCTAGGATTTTGTGGGAGTCTGAGTTTCACAGCAGCCAGATATGAGAGCCTCAAAAAATATTGCTTCTCTTTTTTAACAAAAATCACATTTAAACATTATTTTATAGATCCTATTTTTTATTTCCTGGAGGGAAATCTTAGATCATTTTCCTGGTTTAATTTGCTAAAACTCAGACAAGTCTTTCCCAAAAAGTTTGCAAAGTTTTGTTTTATAGTATCTTTCCAGTTTACTTTGCAGTGTTAGAAAACCCATCAGCCATTTCTGCTTATTGGTAATACCAAAAGTGGACCTTAATTATTCTTTCTAGAAAATGTATGAGTGATGATTTTGCCTTATATAAATCTTCCAGATTACAGTATTGTATGTGTACTTCATCTCTGCAAATTACAGTTGAAATTAACTTGACATGAAAAAGATGCAGCTGTCACACCAACTGAAATCGAGTCACTGATCTAATTACTTGCCTTTCAGTAACTCTGCCAATGTTTATACATGAAATTTTCCTGCTGAACTCCAGTAGATGAGAGATGCTGCTTTTTATTTCCTTAGAATATAAATGAACTTCTCTCACAGTCTGACTCTGTTCCCACTGGATTCAGTGATGATATTCTCAGTGTGCGGCAGGGCCAGAGTTTTATTTTGTAATTCTTAGGAAAGTGTAGTTTCTCATAGAGTGTACCTCCAGTGCACCCACATAATGACAGGTGATGGGTCTGATCCTGCCCTGCTTACCCAGGTAAAACTCCCATGGAGACCCACCAGGGTTTTGTTGGAGCAGCTGTTTTGGGAGAACATCTGCAGCCGCAAGGCTTACATTTTCAAAAACTGCTAGTGGTTTTGGATGCTTCATTTTCTGCTGTGGGGACCTAAGAGAGGCCTGATTTCCAGTAAATTTTTCTTCATCTGCCCTCTGGAAATCAGGCCTGTTAAAAACAACTCAAGGTGAAAATGTAAGAGGCGAAGGCATCCAAAATCAGTAGATGTTTCTTTGTTTCTTGGTCCTTTCATTCTTCTAACTATTATGAAAAAGCAGCCACTTTTCAATGGCAAGATATAATGAGCCTGATTATTGTCTCACACTGATTTTGCTTAAATGTAGCTTCACTCACTCTAGTGGAGTTGGCCTGGATTTATAACTACAGAAGTGAGATTAAAAATCAGGATTTATATTTTCTGATAGTCTTAAAAGTATTGAATATTATTTTGAAGTGTCTTTGAAACTATCAGATTTTTAAAATCAACTGGAATTGCTGAAATTGCTTTTTCAACCGAAATCAACGTCAGTTGCTTTTAAAAGCAACTGAAAAACAAAAGAAAAAAGTAAAAAAAAAAAAAGAAAACGAAAGAAAGAAAGAAACCAACAAAAAGCCTCTTCTCAGTCTGAGGTGGTTCCTATGGTATATCTGTTCTTTCTTGGATGGTGCTTTTACTGCATTAATTGTTAGTCCAGAGCATCCGGTTAAAGAGAGTTCTTGCTCTGTACTCTTTTCTTTCTGTGCAAGTAAAAAAGACACTTGTTCACGGTGGTGGTAATATGAGGCATACTGAAAAAATACACACCAAAAAACTGCAAAAGGTAGTTCCTGCGTTAGGTCACTCAGACATCAGTATGGAGCTGGTCAATGTAACTTCTCACCACTGCTCAGGTGACAGCCAGAAAAAAAAAAGCAAGCGGAGAGTAGGAAAAGGCAGTCACATTCATATGACACCTGCTGAAATTTTGCTGGCGTCCGTATCTGCTGCAGTGGCTGGATTTAATAGACTTCCACACACTCCCTCTGCCTCCCCTGGAGGCGTTTGGATGGGAGAAGGACCAAACACACCCACAGAAGCTCTGCACATCATCCCTTGACTCAGGCTTAGGTGGTTAAGTTTTATCAAAGAGGGGAATGGCCGCAGAGCCCCGCGTTGCAACAATAGGTTTGGTGGCTGTTTGTTGGAAACTAGCAAAGTGTGTTTTGGGGTTTTTTGGTTGGGTTGTGTGGGTTTTTTCTTTTTTCCCAGAAATGCTAAGCATTTACAAATCTCAACATTTCTTAAAATGAGACCCTGAGTTTTCAAGCCTAGGGTGGCCTGGCGAGGCTGTCCCCAGGCACATTTAGGACCCCAAAGCACTGCAACGCAAGGGGCGAAGCGCTTTCCATCTCACCCCGACCCCATGAGCGCTGCGGGAGCCGGGCGTGCTTTGCAATAGTTCTCTCACTCTGGGGCCTGTTCACCTCACCGGTAATGCTCGAAAACAAATCTTCCGGCATCCTCCTCCTGGCCTAGCCAGTCATCTCGTTGTTCACCATCCTTTCCTCTCCAGGTGTGATGCTACCCTCACAGCAACCCTAGCCTCCTGGTGTCTTCCCAACCCTATCTTTTTTCCCCTGCCACTCCTCTGCCTATAAACATTTCTTCCCAAAGCCTTCTGCTTGGGAAATTTGTGGTGTCATGTTTACCCCAACCCACTCTGTCCATGCATCTCTTCAGCCATGTACTCCCCTAACAGATGACCTTCTGGTTCAGCACAGACTCAGCATTTTGGGGATGACTCCCTCAGCGGTCAGCTTTGGGAGATGCTTGCTGAGGCTGGGACCAGAACATGCCTGAGACAACAGCACCGTCTGAGGCACAGCATGATGGGGAGATGGTGGCATGCAAGAGTCCAGAAGTGGCCCTTTAGTGGTTAGAAGTAGAGCACAAGCCTTAAACCTTAAACCTGCCAAATACCTACTGCTCAGTACTTGTAGCTAACATTGAGTGCCTAAGAAGGCCAGTGTTTTTTATGTGTTCGTATGAACTCCATGGTTAACGGGCCCCATTAGATCCAAAAAAGCTAAAGGTTTGTACACACAGGGTTTGTCTTTACGGGTCAAAGGCAGTTTTATGTCTGAGGTCAGGAAAAATGCAAAACAGGAGCAAATCAGTCTGAACTCGGAGGGCCTTAGCTACAGCGGCTGAAACACACTTACTCCAATCATCCTCCTCCACAAGGGCAGCAGCCATGCCTGGATATTGGCTTGTCATTTCTAGCCATTAGCCTGCAGCCAAGTTGCAGGGGAATTCAGATGCGTTAGGCTCAGCTGATGAATGTAAATCGGTTTTCCAGGGCTGCTTTGGGCTTCAAAGGGGTTGGTTTTCCGCTTGTCCTCGGATAGGAAGCTGCCTGTGGAAATTCATGCACAATCAGGTGTGAAGGAAGAGGGCCACTGTATGGTCAAGCAGAGAGAAATTTTCGTAAGGATCGTTTTGGGAGGGTTTTTTTGTATTGTTTTAAGAAAACTCACTGTCTGTTTAACTTATGCCATCGCATGTACCTTTTCAATTTCAGCATGAGGGGATACAAAAAAGTAGAGTCAGAAACTGGTTCAGTGATAGCATTTTGCCACAACAAACTACTCGCCTTAACTTTTGTAAGAAAAACAAAAAAAACCCCTCTTTTGAGTGTATCTTTTCCTAGACTGGGAAAAAGTAATCTATGAAACTTTTTTATATTTTGTATTTTCTAAGTTTCTATGAACCCACTTTCCATGTTGTCCCTTGTTTACATTCAGGGACTTTTTCTTTTGCAAACCACTGCATTTTACTTCCATTCTTTCTATTTTTTTAACAGACGAAAAAATACAAATCAAAAAACACAACATTATGATTAGTGGCTAGGCAATCTCTTTCAATTACAAGAATATCAATACAGAAAGAAAAGAATTACAGGGTTGTTTTCTTTTTTTAATTTCCCGTGGCTGATGTACTGTATGGTATATGTTTACAGAACTCCTCTGGTCTGCCTTTGTGATGTTATCTAATGAATGACAAAGTAGATATGATGTGCCATTTGACAGTTTGCCTTAGCACTCTTCAGTTTCCTTCTTCTTTTTGTATCTTTCTTTTCCTTTTTTTTTTTGCAAAAAGTGCAGGCTGTATTCCAAAGCTGTATGAACACAACATTATCTTTCAATCCCCAGCAAAAGAAGTGTGCACAAGACCTTCTCCATGAAGCATACCTCTACCAGTGCAATAGAAGACCTCAGCCCTGCAAACAAAAATGCATACACCTAATTCTGCTGTGTGTAGACCTATTTTAGTCAACAGGACTACTCACAGGAGGAATGCATGTAGGTGTTTGCAAGATCAGGGCATGAATGATTAACACAGGGTGTAGTTTGGGTGTTATTTGTGTATCTGTCTATCTGTACTGACTTTATGCATTGCTGAGTTTGCCCAGGGTGGCATAACCCTAGAGGCTAACTCTGAGCGTTGCTACTTCTGCTGAGAAAAACACAAAACAAAACGGTGCTTAGCATCCGGTAGGGTGAGGTCACAAGTCAGCATTGCTACAATGGCAGTGGTACCCATGAGCAAATATTGAGTGGCACTTCCCTGACAGCTAATATATTAGTCTCTTGCCATTGTACCTAAGTTCACTATTGATTCTTCATGACTGTAATTATAGAGATATACAACAAATTAATCAGAGCAGAAAGATAGCATACAAAGTTGCTAAAGAAAGAAAAGTTGTTCTACCTTTTGATTTAGTCGAACATCCAAATGGCATACTTGGAAAGTAAGTGGGGATATAATAGAAAATGTAGTATTTTACATTTGTGTATTTTTTTAAGGAATAAATATTTTTGTAATGAGATACAAACCCTAAATTGGGATTGAGTTTCTGAATATCATCCTTCCCATGCCACTGAGCCTTTGAACTTTTTCATACGTTTATGACAATGCCCAGCTTCTTGATATGTTTTGTAGACCTAACTAGGATTTTCTCCAGGAAGCAAATTGCAACAATTTTTAAAGAGTAAAGCTAGAAGAGTAGAATCCAACATACCTGCTATGAACACAGCTGAATAAGTAAATGTATTTCACAGAAAATATGGACCCGTGCTTTCTGTAGCTAGGCAAACTTCTTTATCTAGAAAGCCAACATAGTAGGCAATAGCTACCAACTTTCAGTAGAGAGGTATGGCTAAACAGGAGAACTATATGTTTTTTCAGTTTGTCGTACTTTAACTAACATTAGATTTTAAAAGGCAAGAAATGGTGCCACTAGAAAGAGTAGAACAAAATCATTAATACAAAATAGAGGCTTGTCCCACAGGCTGCGATGTGATGTCTTTATTTTTTCTAAACTAACTCAGTTTCAACCAGTTCTCTCTGTCTAAAAGTTTAGGATTTGCTCAAATTATGTTTCATTAGCCTTCTGGGCAGCAAGAGTAAACTTTAGTTCTGAGCTTAATCAGAGGTCGCAGGCTATGACAATATCCAACAAAAATGTGGACTGTAATTTTTGTATGTAAAAGACTAACTTGTATTAAATGGCTGAATTTGTTAATTTTAGAATATAAATGGATTGTCATCTAGTCCAAAGAGAATATAAATCTAACTTGTAATATAAACTTATAATAATAACTTATCTTGTAAATAGTGACAAGGGTGCATGAAGCTCTTAAAAATGTCCCACTTGTATTTAAAATCAAAGCATTATAAAACTGAGCCTTTTTCCTCATGGGTGCAAAGAGTCTTGCAAAATCTATAGCTTTTTTCCTGTGGTGGTTCCACTTAGGCTGTTCAGCAGATGAAGAATAGGCCACACTTCTTAAGGGCAAACTTTTGAAGAATTCTGAGCCCCTTCCTCCAGTTTGCAAAAGTTTCTCTTATATTGAGGGGTTTTGCTGTTATTCTGCTGCACATCTTCCCTGCAGTCGTTTCCCAAATTCTTCATAAGGGAGGATTTAGGCATTTGTTTTAAGAACTAATCTACTTTAGAAACTGAAAAAAGAAAACCACTTTAATTAATTTGTTTGAATTAGCTAAGTAATTCAAGTCCACCAGTTTGGGTATATTTGTACATTTTCAACTTGCATTGTTATGTTATTGATTCATACCTGAATTTAGACCTTGCATATCTATTCAGTAGGTCTGTAAGACCTAAAGACTTGCCCATGAGCATAAAATTAAGCACCCAAGCAGCCTTCTTTAGTTTAATGGGATGATCCAGACTAGCAAAATTTAAACACTTGCACAAATGCTTATAGGGTCTGGTCCTTAATCAGTATGCTACAAGAAAGGATCATGCTGCTTTAACTGTGTCTTCTTATTCCTTTAATTAGATAGATTTGTAAATGGTGGTGTGAAACCGGTGACTTTTCTGCAGAGAAGGGTTTAGAGCATGGTCTGCTTGCTGACTGTGTTTGAAATCACACAAACACCCTCTGGGAACCCTCAAAACCCCCAATTCCTGAAAAGGGTGGGGATAAATTTTATACCTGCACACAAACACGACATAAAAGAGGCAGTGTAAGTTTTTCTTCCAAATTTTTCGCTCTGCACGCCTCTGCTCCAGTCTCTGCCTGTCCCCTGTCTCTGTACTTGCTCTCATTCTGGACACCATTGCTCAGCTGCTCCTTCTTCCCCGTTCCTCTGCTTCCCTTTTTGTGGTCTCCTGTGAGCAAAGGGAAGGGAAGAAAATTGACTGGAGTTAAAGAATCTCACCTCAGGCTTGTTGGTGTGAGTCCCAAGTAAAAAGAAATTATGGTGTCCTGTACTCAGCATTTGGACATCTTCCTGCGTTTTCCTAGATTCCTAGAGCAAATTTGATACTAGAGGATCACTCTTCCTATCTATTCATCTGGCACCCCAAGGCTTGCCCAAACACGGGGTTCCACTAAAATCTTACTATTTAAGTAAATCTGCTGTCTCTCTTCCCATTCCTGTGGGAACACACTAAGCCCCCCAAGCCTATATGAGCTAATTTTGCCCAAGTGCATAAAATATCAGCATCTAGATGCCGCTTAGAGGAGCAGAAGGCAAGACACCCCCTAACTATCAGGTTGCTATCGGCCCGGTAAACAAGCCAGGAGAAAATGCAAACTTCCCTGCAGACTGATCAAGCATGCAAAGGCATTCTCAGTAAAATTAGCTGCCAAGAAGCTACTGGTATCCCTCCAAAGCAATGTGCCAGTCAGAGAGAGGCAAACTCAAAAATAAAGAAGGTTTTGTGCAACTGTATAATGTCCCAATTGTATGTGGCACTTAAGCTTCATTAATCTTAAGCGCTTGCTTGAAGCGTAACACATACTTAAGCGCTGTGCAGGTTAGGGATAGCTTTGAGGATATGTTAAAATCGGCCTGTATTTATGATTAAGGTGCTTTACTGGTGATGGGCTCGAATTTTGTCCCTGTTATTTTGCAAGTATGGATGTAGGCACTGCTTAGGGGCAGATACAAGAGATAAATCCATCTGAAAGCTTTTTGCTTTTCCAGTGGCCACTGAATCTGAGTGCAGCAAAGGTAGCCAAGCCAGAGCAGGTTAGGACAAAGACAAAGAAAACATTTCTGGATGTTTCCTGCCCCTTCCGACTACGTTCACTCCATAGATGAAGAATGACTCTTAATAGGGGTTCAAGAAAATGTTGTGTAAAATGCAGCTTTTATGGTGAATGTAGGTTGTGGTTGAGATTTTTTTTTAAGCTTTAGTCTCCCACTTTCTTTGTGAGCTAATGTAAATAAAATCCCATTTTGTCGGGGAAAAACTGCTGTGCTAACACTGGATTAGAATTGCTGGGGATAGCTGCTGTACTTTGTAACCTGAAGTGTACTTTTTTGACTGTTACGGTTTTTTTCTTCAGATTAAAACAATGAGTACAAAAAACAAAAATAAAAAAACCAAGAACACTGCCAGCAACAGCCGTGCTGTAACTGTGGCTTCTCTCTTTTTTTTTTCTCTGTACAGTATTACTAGTAAATAAATCCGCCTTTTCACTGCGCCTACTTCTGTGTCTTTTTACTGTGTTTCTCTAACTACCACTCTTCAAGATGCTCTGTGATCTCAAGGACAGGGATCCGCACTGGAGCTGCGTCTCTCACTAAAAGAATTAAAGTACTAACTCCACAGTTGGGTGGGTGTTTTTTTTCTTTTCCTCCACTGCTGTGCACTGCTGCTCTGACTGTTATTTTTATTAGATGCTTCAACACATATTAACTCATCGTACCTGTTACTGTCTCATTTCTCTTTTTGCTTTCCTTCTCATGTGATACTTTGCCAAGCATATTGCGGACCCTGTTGCTCTAGGATCACATGGCATATTTTCATATTTGCAGAAGATAAAGGGTTGGCTTTGGTCAGCAAGGCAGTATGTCCCAGGTCACCTTATTTCCTAACTGAGAAAAGTGTTCCATATGGCATTTATAATTCCCCATAAATAATCACTAAAGAATTTAAAGACTGACAAAATAAGCAGTGTGCAGTTTTCTTCCAGGGCTTGTCACAGACAGTGTACTCTCTATTTCAGGACTGGAAGAAGCTTGCTATAGTCTGACTTGTAGGGGAAAGAAGAAAAAAATCTCATGTAGTTTTTTGCCAAGATCTTATGTTTACCTGAGCTTAGAAAAGTCATGGAATGGGTAGCATAAGCAGGCATCATAAGCCTACTTCTCAGAAATTTAAAAATTCAGCTTAAACTTAACCATTTAAGAAATTCACCACAAATTGCCCACTACTACGTAAGTACTTTCTCTCTGCTCCTTTCACCCAGTAGTCATACAGATAAATGTATGTGCATGCACATGTGTATCTGAGCCTTTTCAATGTTGTACTTTTTAGCTTCACAGAAGGGAAAATGGCCACGTGCCCTGCCTTGCTGCTTTATAATTTAGTCCTGAAAGTTTTGCAACATGTGTGCCTTCAAGCTGTTTTTTTTTTCTTACTTGTGTTTGAGTGACAGAAAGTCAATTTTGTCTGTCCTAGAAGACTCTCTGAATGGCTGGTTAACTGGTATGTTCCTGTTACCGAAGGACTAGAATTGATACAGCTGAGAGAAATTATCATAATCGTTTAAATTTCTTTGGTTTTACGAAGACTTTCCTAATTCAGAAGGTATGTTAACATGGCAAAAGGAAGGATCATGACCCTGAGTTAGCAGAAGTGTCTGTGTGAAGACCATAAAATGACAAGGGCATTGTCATGTGTGACTAATTTAGTGCTTGAACACTTGGACACATCAGGTACATATTTCATTTGTTGGTGCATGCCATGCCCTATGACCTACTCTTATTTTCATTCCACCTCATTTGATTGTATAGCCATGAGAAGGTTTTTGGCTGAAAATTCCTCCACTGCACAAAACTGAGTCATCCAAGAAAACACTGAAACCAGACTAGAAAATTTTGATATCGCTGCTGTTACCAAATTTTCAGAAACAAAATATTTCCATGCATTTCCTATTTTTAAATCTCTACGAAAAAAGTTAAATACTGATTTTTTTTCTTTCTTTTTTTTCCCACCCTCGTAGCACATAGGAAGAAAGAAAATGCTTAGCAGCTGGTGAGATAGCATGACATTCCTCTGAAACTCTTCTGGAGTGGTTCTCTGGAGGTCAATTACTTAACAGCATAAGGGTGTATTCAGCATGTGGGAGGCCAGCCCTCTTAGATTTTTGGTCTTTTTCCTTTATTTTAATAGTTCTGTATCCTTTTGGTAACAGAAGGAAAATTTTACTAACTCTGAAAGTTCAAAACTCAAAGTGTTTCAGTAGTTTGTCGGGGAGTAGAAATGGAATAGCTCATTTTCAGACAACCCCTTACTTTCTTGCAGGACCCTTGCAACTTGCCCTTGGTCCCTCAAATTCATACTAACTCAGCAATACCTCTTGCTTCACACTATGGTATTTTTGAGGTTACAGGAAGAAACCTCTAAGGATAATAACTGTAGGAATTAATAATTACAAAGGGACAAAAAATTAATAACAATTTTTATTGTCCCAAGACATGCATTTGCATTCCCCATCTGCTGCAAAAGGTCTACTCACGTGTCCGTTGCGTTGTGCACAGTCACACATGAATCTTCTAAACTGCTCATTGGGGAAACAGAGGGTGTTCTAGAAAACCACAGAATATGGCACAGCTGTGCACATATAATCCACATTTACCCATGATAGTAAAACTACCTGCTTCATTGTCACAAGTATCTAGTTGATAGCAACCACCTTCTCAGATGAGACAAAGAAGGAGATACTTGCATAGAGGTAGGAGTTTGCTAAATCAGACTTGGAGGAGGGAACTTCCCAGCATATAACCCAAAAATCATAGAGGGAATAATCAGCTGGCAGAGAGAGATTGGGTCACTCCAAATCAGGGGGAGAGAGGAGTCGTGTTACTGCACAGAAACTGACCTGTAAACATAGGGACTCGGTTGCCTCAGAAATTTGGAGGTTTTCCTTTTTCCAAAGGAAATTGGATCCTGTATTTTATACACAGCAGTTCCTCCTAGTGAAAGTAAGCAAGTACTTTGGACTTGCTGACCACTAATAAAGATGCTGATCCAGGTCCTGGGAAACATCGTTTCCAGTTGCTGCGGCTCCACATAGTACAGCATGACCTCNAAATTGGATCCTGTATTTTATACACAGCAGTTCCTCCTAGTGAAAGTAAGCAAGTACTTTGGACTTGCTGACCACTAATAAAGATGCTGATCCAGGTCCTGGGAAACATCGTTTCCAGTTGCTGCTGCTCCACATAGTACAGCATGACCTCAGAAAAAGTCTCTCATCTCCAGATCTACAAAGGTATGTAGAGACAACGTTATCCCCATGATTTAAATGGGAAGTGCAGGTACCTAAATACCTCTGTGGGTGCAAATTTTTTCATAAGTTTTACATCTATAATTTAGGATAATTAGAACTACTTTGCATTGTGGGGCTGTGGTGATGTGTCTGTTAGTGTCTGCCACAAGACTAGAAGGATGTGGAGCATGCTCTGGGTACATAGCATCACAAGATGCCTTCTTACATTTAGTTTTTAGAGAGGTTCTGCTTGTAACAACACTGTCAAACCAGAAAAAATAGGCTATATTGCAATCAAAACTGGCCATTCACAGCAGTCAGACATTTGCTGGGTATGATGGGTTTGCCATGATTTAGGAAAAAAAGATGAAGCAGTTGCTTGTAGGTGAGAGAACAAAAGGAGAACAGGTGGAAGGAAAAAAGGAGATACGTACAGAAATGGGTCACTTTCTCAGACATGACAAATCCGTACAGCTTCCCTTTTGCGTATTTCCATAGTGTGTAATGCATCACTGGCTACAGATTTCCTCTGGCTACAGATGAGTCTGCTCCAGCACTGGCAGCAATATGGTAGCTTTTGGGGGCAGGGGGCAGTTGGTTAAGCTAATTAGCTCTGCTGAGAAAGAGGCTATCTATTTGATAGAGCATAACTCCATGCTAAAATGACTGTACTGCTCTTTAGCCAGTGTGATTACCTCTAGACAGCATTGCATTGTGATTTGTAAGCATTCTATGGCTTAAAAGGAAGGATTATTGATCATGATATTTCATGGGAGTACAGTACATATATTGTCCAATTTGAAGCAAATGAGATTACTTAACCCTGACAATTTTTTAAATAGATTGTTGTGCTGCTCAGTTTTTGTTACGTGGTAAAAGATTTCTTCTTAGCACACTGCGCTAAGTAATAGAGGTAAATAAGTAAATAGATAAATAATAATAATAGATAATAAATAAGTAAATAGTTCATAGACAAATTCGTGGGGAGACAGAATAAATGCTTCCACCTCCTGACCAACTTAGGCAATTTTATATTGTTAGGTATCATTAAATTACCAGAAAGATGGGGTAAAGTGATGAAGCTGTTAAATACCACGTGTGGTTGCACACTGAGAACAGGGCTGACATCTGGAAATTCTCCACTGCTGCTATTTCAGTCTAGATTTTTTGTTACAGCAGCTGGAGGTCATCAGGGCATTAGTAAATTGGGAGAGTTAACCGAGATAGATAGTTTCCACTTACACCAGCCTGGGAGGAAAACAACCCTTAGCTTAACATGAGAGAAGTCATTTCCATCTTTGCTGCTACAACTTGTGCTGCGAATCTAGTGCTATCTGGGGTCCTTTCTGAATCTGCAGCTCATGAAGCCAAACAATTTGGGTGAAGTTTTTGCTACCATTTAAAAGAGACAAGAATCATAGAATCGTAGAATCACAGAATGGCAGGGGTTGGAAGGGACCTCTAGACATCATCCAGTCCAACCCCCCTGCTAAAGCAGGTTAGCCTAGAGCAGGTTGCACAGGAATGCGTCCAGGCGGGTTTTGAATATCTCCAGAGAAGGAGACTCCACAACCACCCTGGGCAGCCTGTGCCAG
>VZSC01015416.1:68701-108547 GCA_013398225.1 Steatornis caripensis
ATCCCTCCCTAACAGATTAAAGTCACTGAAGTACGTGCCCTTATCATAAAAACCAAAACTCTTGCGACGACACCAGCCACGTAGCCAGGAGTTGACGTTCATTATCCTTCTATTCCTGGCTTCACCCTTACCTCTAACGGGTAAAATTGAGGAAAAGATGACCTGCGCACCGACATTTTTCACTCTCTCCTCCAGGGCTTTGTAGTAGAGAAGAAGAAGAGAAACAGTAGGTTATGGGCTTCCTGGTTGAGGATGAAATCTGGAAAATACTTGCTCTAGCTGCTTGTATGAGCCTTGCAGAGCCATAATAGTCCAGGTCTCCTTTTCTGTGGTATATAAGACACTACAGACATTATTCTTCAGTGCTGTTGAATATGATGAAGAAATGATAATAAGACATATGAAGAAGCTATTGAAAGATCCCACATTGTTTATTTTCTTCATTCATTTTATATGTCAGGATTTAGAATTCATGGAGTTGGAGATACTGTGATTACTTTACTGATTTATCTTCACAATATGCCAAACATAAACCAATCCAGAACCTACCATGGAGACTGTAGCCTGCCTGTCTCCATTTTCTTTACTCATTACAACTCCGATAGAGGAAATATCAAGGCTGAAAGCTGTAGGCAATGTTCAGAGTATTTAAAAGCTGTAACTGAAAGTGGAAACAAAAGGACAGCAACTCATTCTCTCATCTAACATCAAGAAGGGTCCTCCTCTAATCCATAGACTAAAAGGGATTAAATCCAGTGTGATGTCAGAGGACAACTTTCACAGCTTAACAGCTGCAAATACTGCAAGCAAGGCCACTAAGCCCCTTAGAAAAAAAATCCACATGTACTTTCAGGATCAGGACCTTAAACCCCAAGCCAGCCCGGGGAAATCTGAGTGGGAAGTCAGGGCAGACATTTGCCATGAAGTACTAGATATAAAGAAAAGTATCGAAATTAGTTTGAAAAAATCTCTCTGATGCAATAATATTTTTCAAGATAGTGCCCTGAATGGCAGACATATTGCAGGCTGTAAATAGTCAGTCCCAGAAAGAGAAAATCAGGGAGGGGAGCACAGGCTCTGATACAAAAAACAAAGAAAGCACACTCAGGTTACTCTTAAGAACTGCACTACCTGTCACCAGCAGCACTGGGGAAGCAATTGTTTTGTCTTTTATAAGGAAAATAAGTGGCACACAAGCAAGATCTTCCCTTCATGAAAGGCTCTGCTGTGGGCAGAACTTCAAATAGCAAATCTGCTTACAGCAGCAAGAGCGAAACGGGTGTTGAGGCTGCAGTTATGCTGCCTGAAGTATCTGGCATGTACCAGTATTACCCACTAAAGAAGCACTTGACTCCACCACAAGTTCCAGCCTTAATTTTCCTCTTATCTGTTCAGTCATTTTCAACTGTGTACAATTATGGTAAGAAAAGTTTGGCCAGAAGAGTTTATAGAAAAGCTATTAATTTTTTTCAATAATAAGCAGTTAGGTTAGTAAACTACAGTGATACAGGTTGCTGAAAGTCATGTTGTTCAACTAGGTGAGAAAAAAAAATGTCCAGTGAAAAATAAAGGTTACTTTCAGACAACAAACCTGTGAAAATAAGTATGAGAAACATGCAACCCGTCTACTAGTCTGAATCACCAGGAATGGCATTTGCCTTAATAGAAGAGAACCAGCCACATGCTTGAACTTAATAACATGGGTAGCCAAATTTACTTCCATGGATCTGCCCATATCATCCTATTTCATTAAATATTTCTTCACAAAACCCCAAATAACTGGACACAGGAGAAGAGTCCCCCAGATGAGCTGTCTTACAAAGCAAACACCGTTTTTTGGAAAATAAGATTATTAAAAAGTATCAAGCAGAGACCAAGGTGACAATCAAATGCAGTTAAGTGCTTCAAATTAAATAATCTGGCTTGACCTGCAGTTGTGAAGGTCTTGCTTTCTGTGTAACTAACAGCTTTTCTTCCAAGACCTCTATTTTGCAGAGGTACCTTCCTTGGCCCTCCACTGCTAGGGAGCTTGGAAGCCAAGCGTGCAAGGTCCCTACAGATCATGGGCAGCTGGAATGGCACTGGGCAGGGAAGGGAAAGAGGCAAAAATTATTGTTGCATGCTCTTCCATCTGAAGGACGCTGAGAACGCTGTCAGCATTATAGCAGAGTAAATATTATTGGTTTGATTCAGCGGCGAAAATGAGCAATCAAAACCAGAGCAGGGGATTCTAACACGCTGAACTCAACCTTTCTGAATTGACCAGTTGTTTAAGAACAAACCTGTTTTTTTCAAAATCAAAAGTTTCAATGCCAGCTGGAGGCATTTCCAAACAAAACCCCTAAACAAACAAAAAAAAAGGAAACCAAAACCAAACAACCCCAGTATCTGATTCGGAATACATTAAAAATAATGCTTTGACATTACCAGAACATTCCTTTCAACTTTTTCTATACAAAATTATTAAATTATTATTACTGGAATTCAATGTGATTTTATCCTCTCACAGCTCATTTTTTTCTGGAAACTTCGCTGTTCAGATTCAAGGGGAAAATTCATTCAGCTCCAGCCAGCGCAGCACTCCTAGCTGAAGCCTGGAGGGCTGACACTACAATGTCAAGTCAAGTGTATGTGATAAGGAAGAGCTAGCCATGGGCAACAGACCCACAGCTGTATGTTGTCAGTACGGGATGATGCTCATTTCTCTGCTGACTGTGGCCAGCTCTCCGATTTTCCCTTCCCTCCTGCCTGCTGCCTCTTTCCCTTCAGCTGCATACACATTTGCACAGCATTCCTTTGAGGGCTGCTGCACTGCATGGATGTCTCTGAAGAGGAGAGTGCTCTGATCCAGTTTGATGCTACCACTAGAAAGGAAGACTCTGGTCTAACATCCATTGCCGTGCGTATGAAGACTAGCACACTCTTTAACAGATGCTAAAGCTTATCAAGAACAAACATCTAATGGGGAGTGATTGCTGGACTCATCCTCCCCTGGATACAAATCACTTCCAGTGCCGTGTGTGCATCATGAAAAACATAGGCAATACTGACTTCCACAGAAAAAAGGACGTCAAGCCAGATGTAATATATGATGCCAGATGCAAACCTTCCCTTTCTCACGTCCACTGCACAAAGTAAGGAAAACTCAAATCAGGTAGTAGAGGTTGTGGCAAGAATATAAGATGTTTGTGCCAAAAAGATCTCAGTGAGAAAACGTCTTGCAGATCCCGTAGCCCTCCAGAGAGGTCTCAGAGGTGAGAAGCAATCAGATATTCTCTAGAGAGAAGAACATGGCATTAAAGCCAGAAACTCTTTGGATCTGGTCACTGCTCAGATGCACTGGTCTCCGCATCCCTGAATCAAGTCACCTGACCTCTCTATCTCAACATACCTGCTGTCTATGTTTTCAAGCGAAGACACTGTGCATCTTCTGATAACAATGTGAGCATTAATTAGTGTTTATAGGGACTATCTCCGGTAGGTTGTAAAGCAGTTCTGATGGATTCTGCCAGTTTCAATACAAATAATTAACACTGGATATAAGGGAGTCACCAAGACAGAGTTGCTAGCTCTGTGCAATTAAATTTGTCCTTAAGGAGAAATCCTCTTTTGAATAAAATCTGTGTATCTTGGTAGAGGTAAGCTGGCATTCTCTGTCCACATAAACACATGGTGCTGTGTAAGTGTCAATACTACTGCAAGAAAATTCAAGGCCCATGTGTTGATTTGTCATTGGAAGAGGATAGATTAGAAAATTGCCTTTGTCACTGGCAGGGAACAGGATTCCCTCTCCATTGAAGCAAAGTGGCATCAGTACTCCCCAGCAGGCTGTAAGATGGGTGATTTTTTGTAGTTCAACACACTTACATTCCCACTCTGACTCTTGAAATGGACGTTAGCAAAGACAGACAAGTGCTAAGTTGGGCAAGGCATGGCAGACAACTCCCACCACATCTGAAGTGGAGGCAAGCCAGTCAAGGAGAAACTGGACCTACTGGTGGGAGTCCTGTGAGAGGAGAAAAGGGGCAATATTTGTAGTTTTTCTCCTGCCTGCAGGACATAGGGATGTGTCAGGCAGCACAATAGATTGCAGGTGGACAAAAAGCTAATTCTTCACACCGCTAATGCTGAACATGGTGTCTGGGCTCCAGTCTGCTTGGCAGGTCCATCAAGGAGACCTCACGCCATTTACAAATCAGGGTCTCTGTTTTCTGAGAGCAACGAACCCATTATCTAGTCTGCAATAAAAGAAAAGTCAACAGGCAGAAGTAAATGGGAAACACACTGGAAAGCTTGGTTTTGATAATTTGGGGTTTTTTTTGCACCACAGCCTGTTGCAAGCCTTCCTTGGTTCAGAACTACCACAGCCCAAATACGGGTCTACTGTCCCTGTAATTCAGAACAGAGAGGAGCACAGGCCACAAAGATCAGGAGCCAAGCCAACCCCAAATTTCAGGCTAGACAAAGCACAGGTTTTGTACAAGGGGGAGAGACAGCCATATGATTTAGAGCTGGACCTAGGTCTAGGCTTCGCCAGGAAATGGGTGAGCCAGAACCTGTGGTTTGGTGTGGATCCATCAGTGTCATTTGTGCAGGGCAGTGCTGTACAGAGCAGTATGTCCACATCATAACCATTGTTAACCAGACCTCTAGACAAATGTTAAGTGCCTCCATAACATTAACTTCAAACACAGAACATCCAAACCTGATCCAGACAAAACAACAGACCTAAAGGTAAAAGGTCAGCTTCAGCCAGAATAAAAATTATAGCGCTCAGGTCTCCAGATGTCAACTTCCCCCCGATTTGCAGTCTAGGTTTAAGAATAATCTCTCTGTGAAAAATCATTGCTGTGGAAGGATCAGCCCTTGTCAGTTTTGTCTTTAAGGCTTCAGTCAATCTCAAAGATTGCATTGGCTTTATGCTGTACTCAGAACTGGGCTGAGCTTGACTACAGACCTCATAGTCATTAGTAGCTTTATACCTGCAGAAGTTCTGACTTGTATGTAAGTGTGTGTGTGTTCATGTATGTGCAGACAACTTCCCCCTCTCCTGACACAACAAATATAGGCTTGAGTTTATGAAAAAATATTTGGTATTTATTCTAAGCAGTGTACCCTTTTCTCAGTATATGCCTATGAATTTTTCAAATTTATTGAATCTCAAACTCACTGAGACAGGGGTAACCTTTTTTTGTTGGCAATATATATCACATGTATCCTAGAATGTGGCAAGAACAGGGCGAAGGTAGAAAAGTTCTGATGTCTTGTGTCAAAAAGATGGCCTACCAAAAATATCCTACATCTTACAAAATACAGCAAACTTTCAGCTGTGCAGTACTACCCTCTCTGGAAGCAGCAGCTGGAGCCTTGGCTCCACTGCAATCAATGAGGGTCTTGTTTCTGATTTCTTGGGACCAGGATACACAACGAATCTGTGTGTGTAAATCTTTGCAGGCCCAAATCCTAAAAAATTTACATGGAAGCATGTACTACTTTACATAAGCCATAAATTTAAATCAATATACTAGTATTACAAATACCTGCTTTCTGTGTAGGGAGGTTAAGTTTAACAGAAAAGTCTGTTCTGCTACTATAAAGTGCTGAATATTCTGTAAAGCTTCCCAAAGTAAAAAAAGGTTTTATACTTCTGTGAATACAGTCAGTGTAGTGTATGTTATTCCCCTAGTAACTAAAAGACAAAAGAATTCAGTCTGGACATTAAGTATTTATTAAAAATATATTAAAAAAAGGACTTCCAGCACAGCCATGAGGGATAGCCTAATGAAAGTATGCAGAAAACTTGGTGTTTGTTTACTTCTTAAAAGTCTACCTATACAGACTTTAGCCTATGATGTGACTCACTGACCCACCTTCAAGATTTTGCAGTGGCATCTGTGCATGCCTGGCTATGAGATGAGCAAGGTGAAATTGAAAAGCTTCTGAAAATATAAATTGTCCAGAAACAAGTTAGAATGACATTTGGATTAGTTCTCACTACCAGTAAAGATGTTTCATTTAGTGCAAGTTCTTCTTCTTTTAGAGTTCCTCTTTTTCTTCTGTATTTGAATCAAAATTGTCATTTATACAGTACTGTGAATTATGTGTCAGTAAGATAGAAGGCAACACAGTCTGGGCTGCAATGTATATAGATGTTAAGTTAGGCAAGATTAACATCTAGCAAAATGGATGGGAAATGAGCGGATGATGTATTAGACGTAGTAGGGCTGCTGGTAGAAGTGAACTCAGGGGGTTATAGCATAAATAAAAACATCAGAACTGTTCCCAGAAACCATTTAATCAGAAACTATTAGTGTCATAAAAGTGACCACATTTTAGAAATAATATGTGGTTCCGGGTGACTGTATTTTTTGTTTTCAGATTAAGTAATAAACCCAGGATGGTTACGCATATGATCCTTGGCTTGGTGGCTGACATAGTGTAAATCCCTCAAGAATCTTAACTAGTTTAATGACAACTTAATACACTAACAGCTAAGTCATAGCATCTTGCATTATAGCATGTATGTCTTGTGCAGCTGACTTGGTACACTTGAATTTTCTAAAGTAGGAAACAACATAAGTATTTGTCAACTATCATTATTTCCAGGCAGTAAGTGAAGAGTTTAATGGAAGTGGTCTTTAACAACTAAAGTACAAAAGATGCTGTAAGCTATATTTTAACATTTAATGTGTATTTTAGGACAAGGAAAAGTTATTATTTAAGGTAGATGTTTTCTCGCCATAAGAGTTAGAGCGTTATGACCATTCTGTGGAATAGGAGTCATGGTACTTTAAAATGCATTTCAAATCACTCTTGAATATTTGCACTACAATAATTCATGTTCTGAAGTTTTCCTAGGATCAGAGGGAAGATGAACTGGATTAAATTCCTGTGGTCCTACCATATAGTTTAGTGGTAAAAAGGTCCTAAGAAATAGGACTAAGCAATAAAATAGTTCAATTTCTTCTCCCTAAAAGACCCAAACAATGGTGGCACAGTATATAAAGATAGCAGATACCTGTCTCCAGAGATAAGCATACTAGGACATCCTGTCTGGGTCCTTGAAATTCTGCTGTCTCTGACTGACGCTGATTTTGGTGTATTTCTGACAGAAACTAACAGATGATGCAGCTACACCATATAAAAGCCATCCTTGTGATGTTGCCAGTTTTATGTTCCTTGACCTAGTGCCTGGATATAGCTTGGCTAATAACATTTTCACCCAGCCCCAGACACAGCCGTATCTGAGCGCTTCAGTCTTCAATGTAGTTAAATTTCACAGCATTCCATTAAGGCAGAGAAGTGCTATCATTGTTATGTGAAAAATGAGGCAGAAGGAAGTTAAGTGGCTGTCTACAACGCAGGAGCCCAACCAGTTCCTCAGAAACAAACATTTTCTATGCTGATGTGGCTCTTCACTGTTACCACGCACGCACGTTTCATCTGCACAGAGGACAAGTCATGAACAGAAAAGCTACCAGGTGGGTAACTCCACTTCTGAGCTGCAGGGAGCCCTGTTAAAAACTCATACACCCATAGAGTCCTTCTGTGCCCAGAGTGGGAAAAATTACAGACCCAAAACCTCCTGTATGTACAATTACACCCTATCAGCTTACACTCTCTCTAGCAATAACCTAGCAATCATCATGAGGAAAGCATCTGCTGCCCTGTAAGTGTGCATCATTGACATTGGGAGCTGTTAGGTATGAAGGCAAGTCCTTTTATTTTGTAGACCAGGTTGTTTTGCAGAGTGTGCTTACACAGAGTCAAGGAAAGATTACCTGTCATTGCTTTATGGCTGTCTTTGTGTTGGTGCACTGACACATGATCGGAGGGAAACGCCATGGCATTACACAGTACAAGCATGACTGTTCCCATTAGAGACGCATCTTTCACTGATTCCTTGTACAAGCAGCATTCCGATAATGTATTTGGAGGGCAGAAAAAACACAAGAACACAAATGCTATGTCTTCCTTTCCCTTTTTCTTTTCTTTTTTCAATTTTCTGCAACATTCTGGTAACTGAGTCTCTAACTAATGCACAGTTTTCCACTGAGGATTAGCTGAGTCACTGATTTTCAGCAGGAGTACCCTGACAGAGGCAGGCAGGCAGGGCAATCAATATGCCTTAAACCACAGTAGCCAGAGAGGTTATTACATAGCAGCAAATGCAAAGTAATAACCCATTTTATCAGGATAAGAGCTACCTTTTCGTTTTATATCCAAAATAAAATAACAAATTACAAACCAGGACCTGTTTGTCAAACAGTGATCCATTAAAAATAAAAAAGCGAGCAGCTCCGCTGGGTGAAGATGAAGGGAGACTATTTGGTACCCCTTTAGCCTCCCTGCATTTTTTCTCTGATCCTCTGAAGGCCCCAAGGAAGAAAGGAAAAGTAGAAATGGTGAAAAGCTAGCTTCCACTGCTCACTCACCAAATGTTTATTTAGAGAATGAATATACTTTACAATTCTAAGCAAAGCAAGGCACCCAGCAGCCATTTTCATAGAAACCCAAAAACTAGAGACCTAGCTCAGATTCAGGGAACAAGGATTCACAGTACCATTCCGCTTAGGTTGCACTGAACAAGCCTCTGTCTGTGCCTCCATCTGTTTATTTCCAGTATGCATATTCAAAGCCTTAGGCAGAGCACTGTCTCTCAACTGTATTTGCATTATGCAGGAAACATCTCTGCTCATAAAGTCTATTAGTTTTTAAAGTGTAGGCTTTAGGGTAGCACTGAAAATTTCCTATGATCATCCCTGTTTTCCAAACCAAAAAAAAAGAAGTCTATCTAAATTCAACTATCCACCTCTTACACTAAACATAGGGAAACAAATTCAGCCCCGATACAAACATGTCAACATTTCATTGACTTCAGTGGTCATTCAGCTTAGCTACCTCAAAGCTGAATTAGGCCTTGGGTCTCAAACTGTCTTGTCTGCTCTTGCCATCTCTCTTCCTTTGCTAACCTAATTCCTTATTAAACAGGGTGTCTGCAGTGGATATGAACCTATTCTGCTGATCCTTTCTCTGTAACAAACATTGCCAGAGGCTAAAATTCCTGAAAGTTATGACTACTTTGTCTGCCTCTGCTTCTGGATACTGTGTGAGATTCTTTTAAGGTGGCCTGAAATTCAGACTGTGAAGGTTTAAATTCCTGAGCGTTCAATCTATTTGCAGTCATATCTTAGACATTCAAAATTACTAAGCCATTAAGCAAATCCTAACTTGTAACAGTACACAGATTCATTGTCTGTCCTCCTTAGAGGTTTCTGGACTGGCGCTGATAAACATCGTAGTTCATGCATCATGTAGACGATGATGGTGTTATACAGAATAAAAAAAAGAGGAAGAAGAAAAAAAATAGACAGATAAATATTAACAAACAAATGGACAACAGATCCAGGAAACATATTAAAGGGACAAGGCAGAGACATGTCCAATGACATCCCTAATCTAGTGCTGGAGGAAGTACAGAGGAAGGGCTGAGGAAACAGAATGGGTGCAGGTGTTCCGCCTGTATGACGTCTCTCACTGCTGCTGTCAAAGACTATTGCTCTGGTCCAGTGGGACATTTCTTGTATTCTTAGAAACTGCTTTTTACAGAGCTAGGAGAAGACTCACTGCTGTTCTCAGAAACAGACTGTGGAAAATCCAAACAACCTACCTGCACAGTTAAAATAAATTAAGCATGACAGCTACTTTTACCTGTTACTCAGTGCAGGCTGTGAAGAGAATATTTGAATAGTCTGAATAAAGGAAGAAGCAGCCATGAACTTAATTTAAACTTAATTTAAACTCAGACTGAACTGTTCACAAATTGAGAGCTGCTGAGGATCAAGTCATTTGGTTGTCATTTAAAGAAGAAAAAAAACCCCATGCATAAAAAAACCCACTAAAAACCACCTCTCATCTATTCATTATGTCTCCACAATTTCATGTTCCAGGCAAGATTTGACATGAAAGCACAATTGTTCTTTCAAAAAGAGGCTTTCTAATACATTTCTAATTTCTAGAAATTTCACAAGAAACAGGAAAGTTTTGAATGTGCAGCCTGACTTTTGGGGGCTTACTCTTAAACCTTTTGAAATTTCCTGGACCTTGTTTGTTTTCAGAGCTGGAATCTCTCTACAGGTCAGGCTATCTCTTTAAAATGTTACAGTTTAAAATCTTATAAAAGTAAGCAGTAACTCTAGCACAGGAGCAAAAAGTGTAATATCAAAGTTAATTGAAGCCCTGATGCAATTTTATGCTTTCTTCATGCTTTATTCCATTGGTATTATGGGTGGTTTTGTCAAGATAAAAGCTGTGAAAAATGTTTATTGGTACCCTGGAACAGGCTCTGTGCTGCTTTTCCTCAATTCTCTTAGGAAGGCACTTTACTAAATCAACACTCCTCACAGTTCATCCTAAGGAGGAGTGGAAGGAAACAAAGAAGTAGGACAGATAAAGGGAGATGCATGTACACTACAAAAGCTACATTTTAAAAGCAGATCAGCTTTAGCACACCCCCAGCAGAGGCTCAGGGCTCAAGCCATGAAAAACCTCCCTGGTCACATACACTGTCCATGCATCAACTTCCACACCGGTGTAGACTGCACAGATGGACTACCTCATCAGACAGGGAAACTTATCAATCATGGGAATGCCTCGCACATGAATTCTGACCCAGCAGGTAAGGAGGGTGCTGTAAGCCAAAACCATGAGGCTTCAAAAACTTGAATGAAAGCATAGATACCGAAGGCAAAACATCAGCCTTAGCTGCTGTTCGATGCACTGGGGAATGCAAGTTCTTAAAGACATTCATTGCCTCAGGAATGTTTTTAATTTCAAATTTATCACAATGCACATCACGGGACAGATGAACAGCTGAGAGAGAACAGGTAGAAATAAGCTGATAATTTCCAGAAGTCTGCAGAAGTCAACCAGCATTTTCTTACCAACTTTGGATTGTGCCATGGCTGTTTGTTCTACCCTTGAAGAACCATGTTTAACATACCACGGACACAAGAGTCAGAGTTTCTGCATTGCTTCAGCAGGGCATGCTTTAAGGGGCACGTGTTCTGACTTTGACGAGCTGAGAGACGACAAAGCCAGGATCCCGTCCTCTTGGGAATAAATGGCTGGCCTGTGTCCTTTAGGTACCACGGAGAGAAAGCACATCTATAATCTCACATCATGTTTATTAATGTGGAGGTTTGGTGGGGCTCACATGCAGAATCCGGGTTTATGTTTCAGGTCGTCATCTTTACATGAGTCCCCTAAGTGTGCGACAGCCTGGAAAGTTGTATGCAGTTAGTCCATCTCTGTGTAGCAAGGCTCAAAAAGCACTCAGGAAATGCAGCTTGTTATATTTCTTATAATGCCCTAAGTATTGGCTGGAAGGTGATGGATGTGGCACCACTTGGCATCGCACGCTAACTGTGATCTTTCCTTCAATATTAAACCTTTCAGGTGCAAAGTATGGCGCAATATCATGACTCAAAAATCATAATTTATTTTCTTTTTACTTAATCCTTTGCTTTCAAAGCACTTCATCTATTCCTCTGTTAGAGACCCAAGCAATCCTTTATTGAACTCTTTCAAGTACATAGCTTGGATAAGAAACATCACTGGACTTTTGACCAGCAAGTCATGCCTCTTTTGACTGTGGTGGCTGGGAAATGAAACATTTCACTACCTATTTCAGTTCTGTGGAGGTGATATGTGAATAACTGAGGCTATACCATATCTGGATATTCTGTTTGCCTGTCAGTTTGCTTTTTTGGGAAAACAAACAGTGCTTTGAAAGTAAACACTGTAATTTTTCCTAATTATATGTCATTTTCTAAGATTGCCAACCTTATCCACAGAGGCCAGAGGCTGATCCATCTCCTCTAATTGAGCAGTAACGTACTTTATAAGTACTCCCTCTGGAACGACTGAAACTGATTACCATGCAGCACAGCTAAGTTCAGGTGAAGACAGGTATCTTCATCCTTAAACATATGAATCTTATCTCTGATGTCCTTTTGTTAAAAGTTAGATTATGTTAACCTTACATAAAGCAGTGATTTTAATTTGACTGACTCCGTTCAAGGCTCTGGATCTCTTCTTGCAGATAATAGATCTGCTCTCAGCTTCAGATGAACCAAATACCTGGCCTGAAAGGGTCCACTCTCCTTGATTGCATGGCTTTCCAGTAGTGTCATGGCTTACACCATGGTAACACCAGTTCACCTGTACCTTTCAACTCTCATGTGCCTGTCTAGGGAAGAGCAAGATCTGACTCTGCCGTTGCAGGATTTGCACTAACATGTGTGTCTAGTTCAAATGCAGAGTTGAGGCTTGTTCATACCTGGCATATTATCCTTCACCACAACAGAAGACAGTGACTAGGCATTAATTAACATCATCTTCTGTCAAGCAAAACTGGCAATCTTAGCTTTGGTTTACAAATAGCTTTGATACAAATCCACCTGATGATAGAAAAATTGCGTATTTCTTCAAAGCAACTGACAGTACAATTTTAACTCAAAAATACGCAGAGCTGGAGGTCAAACATTGGGCCAGACCAGACAGTTTGGTCTAGGTCTGCTTCATTGTAATTCCTCCCTTAACAACTACAATCTAATCAGGCAGACGAGCCCACTCTTTGTCTACTCAGGGTGCTTGCTGTTCACTTGTCAAGGATTTAAATACTTCTTCAGGGTCTTATGCTGTTGTTTAACTCCTGGTTTAACTGTGACAATATTGCAACATGGCTTTTTTAGCAGCATGGAAGGAGGCTTCTCAGAATAAACTGTATCTATTTATACCTAAATCCACTAGGTGAATGTGTGCAGTTCAATTGTTTCTACTGCACCTTCAGTGGGTCTGCCATTTTTGTCTAGACTTCCAAATACAAATCAGATCCAAAACCTCAACCCTGAAGGAGACCATGAGGCACGAGAGGAAAATTGAGAGTGATAGGTCCTCTTATACGTACTCTATTACCTGCAGTTAAATGTCAGCAGAGTATGATTGTCCCTTCTCCTCCACAGTAATGGAATCATCTGACACATACAACGATTTACTCTGTTGAGCCAGACTGGTTGCTCACCACAGGGAAAAGCAGGAAAGCATAATTGGAAGAGCCATCTAAAGACATATTTTGCTGAAAAATTGAGATTGCTTTCCTTCCCATCCCCACCAAGTATACTATAAATGCATGGCCGTTTACTTCAGCAGCAGCATCCACTAATGGGGAATGTCCTACCTGCTGCTAAAAGTCACCAGAGGGAATTAGCTTTAAATGGATACACACCACTTTTGACTACTGGAGATGCATCCGTAACATCTTCTGGATATGCATGTAGCACTCCCAGCTGTTGGTACATGCAGCTGCAGGTCTAACTCCAAGTAACAGAAGGTGTCATAAAAATGTGCCTCATCTGCTTCAGTGTAGGCAAGATTAGCAGAATGAAGATGGTCAATAAACTATCTCACTTTGTAGCTGAGCAAATTGGACACAGCTCTTCTAGTCGTCTCTTTTGGCTCTGCTGAGGAAGTTACAAGCCCGTCTTCAAGGTACTTAAACACATGCACTTCTTGGGGGGGGGGAAGAAACCCTCTAGGTGAATGCAATCAGAGGAGAACCAAAAGCTATTTGTCTCCCTCCATGCATTACAGATATGCACTTTCACCACTGTTTGTGTAGCTCATGGCCTTTCTTTCTCCTGGTGGAGATTGACTATGGGTAGCAGATAATCTTTCTCCTACCTTCCTCTTTCTTTCTGCAGTTGAGTTTAAGATGTCATGATTAAAAAGAATTTGCATGAGTCATTTGTGCTTCCCTCCTTTATACCATTCAAGGAGTTCCCTGCTATTTTTAAACCCTTGTCCAAAGGCAATGAATTCATTGTTTGGTTGCACTGCTACCACATAAAGGAAATAACTCTAGGCAAATCTAGGAGGCTATCTGCTCTTTTAGTGATAGAACATCACACTTCTTACCTGGCATTTCCAAATAAGAGAATGTACCCCAAGGTAAATTATTACAAATAAGAGAAAAAAATTTCACAGTTTTTCCCTTCCTCATGCCTCCCAACTCATGTCAGAGCTTTACCTTATTTCCTGGAAACATTTTTTATTCCAAAACTTCAGTGTTTCTCTCTCAATTTCATCATAAACTATTCACTGCGAACAAGATTGCTGAGATTGGCAGCAATTTTCTAAGCAACATTGCAATCTCATTCTCTTAGAATAGCTTTAACCTTAGGCCTAGTCTATACTTAAGCTTTCATTGCAAAATATATGTAGATTATGGTGCTGAGGGCTTTTTGCTTGCTTCATAGCAGAAAAGGTGAACTTCATAGCACACTTGCAGCTATTTTATGCTACTACAACTAACTATTGAAAGGGTTTGCCCACAGAGTTAAATCTGCAAGAAAAGGCATGCACAATAACTGAATCAACATTAGTTTATCACTGCTGGTCATCAGAATTTATGTCGGTATGTAGAAATTACTTGCTAAAAGAAACAAAGGACAAAGTTTCAGACTGGTGTTTCATGACCCTGCAGTGAATGGCTGAAGATACAGCTGTTCTCCCAAGCTGCCATCACTTCCCCCACAATTCAAGCATGCAAAAGCCGTATCAGAGTATTGCTAGGGTGGGCTAATTCAAATAACTCCTGAAAGCCTGACTGAGCTGAAGAGAGCTAATCCATCTTAGTGATTGAAATCTGCAATGGCTTTATCTACTCCATCTGCAACCAACAATGCAAGTCTGTTTGGCTGTTTCCCAAAATGGTGCCAGACTACACCTGCAACTAAAACATGCTTCTGAATTTTGGAGACTGAGCCTTCAACACCCATTCTTAGTACAGATGGAGTACAGTGTTTCTGGCATGGTCACAATCCAGCCAGCACTCTCCTTTATAATGGGCCATAAGTAGGTGTGACTTCCCTTCTGCTAGCCCTAGTAGGGAGAATTTTGCTTTATTTGTGTTTATGTCCAAAATACATCACAGTGTGTAAGCTGGAAAAAAAATCATTTGAAAGAGAAAAGCAAATCAGCGAAAGACAATTGTGCCATTAGCTCTACAACATGTGCATCCACCCCAGTGAATAATAACACTGCTATCAGATGCAGAAAAACAGATTAAATGAGTTAGCGCTCTCAAGATAATTTCTATCAGAGAGACACATCACGAGACAAATGGCACCTCAGCACTCTCTAATTTTTCTAAGACTGAAGATTCTGTGGAAACAGACGAAAATATTTTATCAGCTTTTAGAGGTGAGCCCTCAAAGCATGGTTAAAAGGGTAAGAAAGTTTCCTCACCATTGTTTCAAAATATAGCGATGCCCAAACATCGCATATATTAAAGTAAGTGCAAAAAACAGATAAATGAGTGGTTTTCTTCACCTCTTAAGTTATACCTTTTCCTTCATGCTGATATGTAACCTCTCCCACTTTGGAACTCCATGAAGCCACTAATCCATTTAGTGGTTCAATAAATAAACATGTCAGCACTCTTGCTGAAAAGTCTTTTTTCCTAGACTGTGTCTTTTTTTGTCTCCCTCTCTTTCTTTGAGAATTTTATTTTTCTTAATGACCTTTTATTATTCACAGGAATGACTGGTGACAAAATCTTCTTTGTAGTTTAGCACAGCATCTGTCTGCTGGCTCAGCTGGGCATTGCCAAGATAGCAACACAATGACATAGTTTGGCTTTCGTTTTAAATGACAAGTTGTATGTAGCTGAAAGAAAGCCGACTGAGAAACAGCAGGAATCCCTGTGGTTCAAGTCAAGTGAAAATAGTTGCTCTAATAAATTGTTGCCTTGGCCTCTTCAAGACCAAAAGGGCCAGTTTAGTGATGATCAAGGATTTACGTGGTTGGAGCTGGCTTGTTTCCTTCCGATGTGATGCAGTCTGGTGAGGAACAGGCTGGCCAGTAGATCTGAGATGGCAGCACCCTCCTGCAGGAAGAGAGGGCCAAACTGGGAGCAGTAATATGTCCTTTCGGCACATGTGTGCAACCTGCCTTGTCTCTAAAAAGGGCTAAAAGTGCCCCCACAACCAACCTGTCTCAGGTGAAGAAGATAGTAAGTCTTAAACTGCTCCAGCTGTCGTGCAAGTGAACATTTGACTCTGCCCTAATCTTCCACAGCAGGCACAAATGACTGTCACGTGAGAAATCAAGAAGGCTTGATTTAGTACTATTTGATCACTGCAGGAGAGTTCCTAGTGAATACTCAAGAGTGCTTTATCTACCTTTTCCTCTGAGGAGACAAATCTTTGCCAAAAAGGTGTTCCCTGATTCAGTTCTTCTTGTGCTACAACCTGCCCCTTTACTGCACCAGTTTCTTTCGCAAGAGGATGTGGGCTGACAGGTTTCAGATGGATACAGCTTACCCCAGTGTCAATGGCTGTATGGTACAGAGCTTGGAGCTGTTTCCCCACCAGCTTAACAACACAGCAATGGTCTATATGCTGAAAACACAGAGAATACTTTTGCTAAAACAAATAGCAAAATTAAGAATCTGTCGTTTCAGGATAATTTTTGCACTTTTGAAGGATTTTCTAAGGGAGTCGTGGGCCTCTGTAGAAAGTTCACATACTTCAGTATTTGAATTACACCTTAACGTTTCATTTCTTTGACCAGGTCCTATAGAAGTAGAGCAGAAACCCAAAGGGATTGACTGAGCTGGATGAAGCAAGCACTCTTGAGATGAGTGTACTGCCCCAGTTCACTGCTAACCAATGCAGAGGTGCTTCCCCCATGGTCACAGTGCTGACCATACAGAACTATGATTCAGGAATGACCTGCTAAAATCTACCCTTGCTTGTTAAGAGCAATGAGTGGATGTGCACAGCAGTTTTCCAGATCTCTCATCAGTACATCTGTTTTTCATCCATATTCTGGACTTTCATTGGCAATTACATCACCAGGAACTGCCTGGGCATCTGCCTCTTACGTCTAAATTTCATCCTTCCTGTCTTGACAACATCCATTCCTTTCTCTCCTGGCTGATGCTGGTGAGCTGAGAGCCCAAATTTCTTCTTAGTATTTGCATCTTCATTTCTTTCCCAAGTCTGCATGGATATGTCTCTTAAGGAAAGAGTCTGTTAGCTCAGCTTCATTCCTTTTGTATTGTCTGGTCCTCTTTATTGTTAAACTCCTTTCATCCATCAAACCCTATTCATAATTGAAATCAACAGCAAACAAAAGGAAACAAATAAGTCAGCACAGTGCTACACAGAAGTGAAGCTAGCATGCACAGAGATGGATGAAAAGCCACTGAGCCCCAGTAATGCTGATGGAGCTGCCCTGCAGCTGTTCTGGTTGAGTTACCTTATCGCTGCTGTACAGAGGATCATAGAGGCAAAACTTTAGCTGTGCTAATTACAGCATCAACTGCTACTGTGTGCAGTCTTTATAACATGCCCATGGATGTGAACATGGTGGGGATTTTTATTTTTAAATCTAAAGGTGATTATATAGTTGCCATGTCCTTCTTGCAGATCAAGTCAAAGGTTCACACTGTGGCAGATACGGCCTGTCACCAACTACAGAGTGTGGAAATGAAGTCTACTCAGGCTTATAATATTTATAAATTTGTGAGATTTGGGGGAAATCTATCCTTTTCTTACGCATGTTACTTTCTAGGCCTTGGACTTTTGTGATTCTTTTTCTAGTCAATTACATGTATTACCGCTGCGATGCTCTCAATCTTTCGTGTGTTGCCACATCAATATGGAATATCACTTACAGGTGGACAATTCAAGTCAAAACCAGTGCCTACCAAGGGCTACGCAGAATGCTAGTTATGGCACAGGTATGAAATTAGGCAACTCATATCTTAATCTAGCATCCTAGTCACCACACTGCCCTTTCTTGGTGGGCACAGGTTGCATCTACATCAGCATTTTGGCAGAGAACAGTAGTATGGTTTTTAGTGAACTTCTCCCTCTTTCCTCAACGACACTTGCAAGTGTTTCAGACTTGGAGTGATTCACACTATGTGATTAGACTGTTGAATCAGTGTCAAACGCGATTCAAGAGCCTTTTGGAGGAAACAAAACCAGAATCTTTTTTGCAGGGTCACATGAAATACTCTTCAAACCTACTGGAAACACTTCAAATCAAGTATTAGTCCTTCTGACATTGTGGTAGCATTCAGTCCAGGGAATCAAACTAAATCTAGTCTGATATTAAATGCTGGAAATACTTACAATGTACATCTAGACGTGTCAGCACCAACAGCTCCCATGCTCTGATCCACTCCTACTGCACAGCTACTTGTTAATGCAAACAGAGGCATCCACACAAGGGATTTTGGCGCATAAGTTGTACTGGGTCTTTTTAATATTCTACCTCCAGAGCAAAAGATGCCTATCTGAGGCTGCCAAAAAAGCAGGAAAGCCACCAGCCAATATTGTTAGAAGGAAAGATACAGGTGTGTAATCAGTGCTTTCATGTATCCATAGGTAGACTACAGCTCAAGCTAGCAGTATTAGCATGTGCCACTGTCCACTGGAGCAACAAATAAGCAAAAGGCATCTCTGATGTACAGATCCTTTTGCACAACACAGCTGTGGCGTATACACAAACAACAGTGGTTTAAAGAGACACACAGATTATAGAGTGAAGTAGCAGCAGAGGGCATGAATAAGTGCCCTTGTATTGACCAAAGACTGCTGAGGCATTTGAAGCTGTATTGTTGTATGAGCTGTATTTCAAATTTAGTAGATGCACACAGTGACGCGGTAGCACAAGGAACATTATTCACTGTATTCTCAATATCAATGTGTACATTCAATAGTGCTAGTGGAGATGATATATAAATCCTTTTACATCCTTATCATGTATAGAGGAGATTGTGTAACACCTATAATCTAGTTTTACAGTTTAAAAAATATTCACCCATTTAATCTGACTCTAATCCACCATTATTTATTGTAATTATTGCCATTGGAATCAAGGCAATCAAACATCTGTCTGTAGCTACCTATGCTTAAACAAGATTGTCCCTGGAAGTGAAATCAGCAGATATGTTCTTACCTTCATCAAGGTTTAAGCCTGATGTAGAAATAAAACTGCAGTTGTTCTTCCAGACAGGACTGACAGGCTGCCCATGCCCTGACCTGCAAGCTGCGCCTGTAACCTGACGTCACCCGATAACCAGTGGTGACTACTGCATGGCTGATGAACAGTGTTCACTAGTGAGATGCTCTTAGTTAGGGTCCTAGACACTCCTAGTTACCCTTCCCTTGGGAGGCACAGAAGTGCTGAGTAGTCCTCTGGGTTCTCACCAAGATGGGACAAGTTTATCCCAGTATGGTGGTAGCACAGGCACACCTACAGCACAGAAACACAGAGCAACCAGTGTCTGGGTGGTGGTGCAGGTGGCAGGGCTGGACCCGCAGCCAGGGCCATCCCAACACCCCATCAGGGTCCAAGGCAGCACCAGCACTGGGCATCACCCTATGGACAGGGATGGCCGCTGCAGGGCTGAAACTGAATATGTCCTTCCTGAGCCATGGCGTGCTGTTCCAACCAACCCACTAAGCACCTGCTGATTTTTCTCCCAGCAGTAACTGCCTCTCCACAGTACACAGAACTGTCTCCAACTGGCAAAGACATTTTTCATTCATTGTTTTTCTACAGTTTCTTCTTTCTTTAACAACACTGACAAGATACCAGGCTGGCGACAGAGCGTGGCTGGTAGAAATGGATCCAAGCAAAGCAAAGCAACCTTTCACCCATGCATGTTCTCCCATGGGCAGTAAAATGTCTTTGGTTTTGTAGGCGCAGGAGGATCGGATATGCTGCCGAGGGACCTGCTGGGACCATGCTCCTGTCAAAATCCCGAAGTCGAGGAGGGTACAGGGGTAAGTCTCCTCCCACCACATCCTTATGGGAAGCACAATGATCCATGCTGCACTCATACAGAATGCTTGATGACACCTCATGTTCGGTGGGATGGGCCACATCTTCAGCTGCAAGGAGGTTGTCATGGTGCGAGTAATTTGCACAGCAGTCGCTATTGGTATAAAGTGCATTCACTTGACTACCACAGGGTCTCCTCCTAAATATTGAAAGCCTGGTTCAACCATTGGGATTACGAGGACCTTCAATAAAAGTGTATCTCTTGGGAGGTCTCGTTAAATAACCCTGGCAGCTCACTGCAAGATGGTGTCAAACCAATGCTCATTCCTTCCTCACCATCAGTCAATCTCCTGCACATATTCTCTTGCACATACTCTTCTTCTCAGGCCCCTCTGCATTTACCACTACCCCACCTCCGTTCACCTGCTGGAAACGCCTACATGACCAGCCCATCAGCATGAGGAGGGCAAGTGTCAGAAGCCTTGTCCTCACCTGGTAGCCTGATGTGGTTGGGTGGCACAACGCTTTGCTGGAAGAGGCACGATGAGGATATTCCTCTTTCTTTGTTGTTGTCATCAGTGTGATCACGTGCATCCATGTGTTTTTAAAAGCAGCCAATGAATTTGTTGGTAAAATGGCGGGAGTAGAAAGGGAGTGAATGGGAAGTGAATTCCTACAGGGCCAACACATTCATCTTCAGGGCTGCTGACACTGCGGAGTATGAAGCACATATATTTAAAGACAAAAACAATCATGTTAAAAAGTAAAGGTCTCTCCATCAATTTTTAATCATAAATTGGATTTTTTTTAAAAATGCAAACTTGGAAATACAAAGCCCTTATTAATGCCTAAATTTACTTTAATATTTTACTTTTATTTAAATTAAATTAAAATAGTAATCAAGGCTGTTAAACTCATTCAGGTGAAACTGATGAAGCAGAGGTTTCAGATTTCTGCTATAAAAGCGGAGGAATTTTTTCTTAAATTACAGTTAGTTATATTAAGCCCAATAATTAACTCTTTCGTTTAGAGAAGCATTTGAAGATAAAAATGCTGATCTATGAACAACAACCGTTGTGAGAAGCTCAGGTCAGCTAGCTGTAAGGTCTTAAAGGCCATGGTGAATAATCAGTTGAAGTCAGCACCTGCAAAAACTTTTTTTTAAGAAAATATAAACGCAAAACATGTTTTGAAAACCTTTTCTTAGACGTTTTCTTATCATATTTACTAGTTTCATTTACGATTTAAAAAAATTAATAATTTTCTCAAAATCCAGGTTTTCCACAGTTTTGATTTAAATGCTAATAACATCCGAAAGGGGATGGACCAATCTGTTGTTAAAAAAAAAAAAAAATCTTCTAATAAACAACAAACATGAATCTGACTAAATGTTTTTAACAATTTTGGATGGATGATCCTCCCCCTCCACTCTGCCCTGGTGAGGCCACATCTGGTGTGCTGTGTCCAGTTCTGGGCTCCCCAGTTCAAGAGAGACAAGGAATGACTGGAGAGTCCAGCGGAGGGCAACGAGGATGATGGGGGGACTGCAGCATCTCTCCTATGAGGAAAGGCTGAGAGAACTGGGTCTGTTCAGCCTGGGGAAGACCAAGAGGGGACCTCATCAATGCTTAGCAGTATCTAAAGGGTGGGTGTCAAGAGGACAGGTCCAGACTCTTTTCATTGGTGCCCAGTGAGAGGGCAAGCGGCAACAGACACAAACAGGAGCACAGACAGTTCCACCCGAACATCAGGAGGAACTTCTTTACTGTGAGGGTGACAGAGCACTGGAACAGGCTGCCCAGAGAGGCTGTGGAGTCTCCTTCTCTGGAGAGATTCAAAACCCACCTGGAACGTTCCTGTGCACCCTGCTCTGGGGGCACCGGCTTTAGCAGGGGGGTTGGACTGGATGGTCTCCAGAGGGCCCTTCCAACACCTACCATTCCATGATTCTGTGATTCTGTGAAAATATAGCACAGAATTTCATACTCTTGCCTATCAAAAACCACTACCAAGTTTAAGGTTAAGTCTATACAAAGCAGCAAATAAATATGACCTCAGGGGTATCAGTCAGTGAGAATCCAGCTTTCTTTAGTCAAGTAATTTACAACACAAACAATAAAAGTAAGTTCAAATTGATAATGCAAAGAAGTCAAAATGAAACTTCCACGTTATGGTTAAATCAGATGCTTAAATCATTCTCACCGCAGAGGGAGCATGGACTTGCACAGACATTCCCAGACATCTTGCAGTGGTTGCTATCATTGCTCTGCTCCATGTAGTATCGCTCTGTGGCAGCTCATATATTGCAAGGAGGACCTGCAGGACTGCTGGGAAAGCTCTGAACTAGAGTTTAATCAGTCCCTAATTTTCTCTGGCTTAAGTTAAGGTCATATCTAAGGAAGAGGGGAAAAAAGGTTCAATGACTTTGGAACACAATTTTTTTTATAACACAGTGCTTCCAACGCTTGGGAGTGAAACATCACAGAGAACAAAATCTGACTTAGCATTGTTTTCTCCTTGGTTTTAAAAAAGAGGTCTTGTTTTTAATAACAACCCCCAGTGAAGAAGGAGGTTTAATGGCAGAACCTTGTAAGAGAGAGGCTGACTCAGTGCTCCCATTGATGCAGTGTGAGCAGAATCAGCAAAATGCTAGCATAGAAAAGTCAATAAAGTCCATGAGAGTATCCTTACCAGCATGGAAGAAAATTAATTTAGTCACAGTAAATGATGAAATGCTGAAATATTCTTTAATAACTTGCTAACAATTTGTGGAAGGGAGAAGTCTGGTGTTTGAGGCAAAGACTGTATCGAGCAGCTGGATATAAGCTCTTCTGAGCTTGCATTTGCTGAGAGAAACAAATTCAAAACAATTGTCCTTTTTAGTGCTAAAGTCAAATAAGCAACATTATTTTCATATAACAAAACCATCAATTTTAGATTAACTCTGAAAAGAATGTATGCAGACCTAGTTGCAATATTTTTTATGATACCAAGAGAAAGTAAATTCTCAATTAATAGAACTCAGTAAACAGACATCCCCATGTCTCTGTTATTTTCAACAGCCTGTTTAGTCTAGTGGACACCTGGGCCATGATAAAGTTCCTTTCAAGTTTAACAAACTACTAACAAGAAGCAACAAGCTACCCCTAGGTCCAGACTGTGCTCTTGACTGTGTGGTTCAAGTCAATGATAATTGCATAGGTTTCAACAAAGCACAGAAAACTCTTACATAGGTAATGACATTCACAACAGTGAAGACAGGATATGGATCAGGAAAAAAACGTTGCGTTTGATCCTAGTCATGAAGCAAAGTAATACTCTCCATTACAAGATGGGAAAAATGTGGTCCTCACAAAGTGCCACTCCATGTAATGTGCTCAGAACTAGCTAAGCTGAACATATTGTTGAGCAAGCCAAAGTTTATGAATGATCTTGGAGTTGTAATGTTTCTTCCTTCTTTTCTAAACAGCAAAATTCTGCTTCTTCATTGTTGTGTTTAAAAAACATCCGTTATGCCTGCAGCTCTTTTTGGAGGATGGGTTCAGAATACCATGTACTCTACTACTGAGCCTTTCTTGCAGATTTTGCTCAGAAATGAGAATGTGTATGTATGTGGGAGTAGCATAAACTGCAGCTGTTTTTATTTTTCCACCATCATTACTGCTGACTGGTAACAAGGAAGAAGACATACACATACACCATTTGGATTCTCTGCAACACTGCTGTACAGGGGTTTGGGAATTTATCTTGGTAAACAACTCATAATTTCAACAAAACTTTTATGACCATAGAAGGATCATCAGTAGGCTGATAGAATTTGTCTTACAGTGAAAAGGATGCTGCTGTTTTGCTGGAATATTTTACCAGAGATATAGAACTTCAATTTGCTCTTTCATTGGTTTTACAGAAGATTGTATCACCAAAGAACCTAAGTGAGTCCTGGAATCTCTGGAATGATCAATTAAATTCACTGGGCAGCTGCTTAAAAACAAACAAAAAAATCTAAACAGATCCAGGATACAAGCCCTTCCTGTTATCCCCCCTACTTGCTTTGCTGCCATAAATGCACTGTGCTCGAGGACCTTACAGATAACTCAAAATTACAGAGGCTTTGATATTTTCAGTACTGTGGGACAGTTTAAAAAGGAGGTGCTCTTTCTGCACAGTACATGTATCTGAAACTTGTGAGACCAGACAGCAAAAATCCCTGGTCATCTTTCAAAGTGTAAGCATCCACGGACTCATATCCCCTCCTCCCTGATCCTTCAGGCAGTTCAGGACTTCTCCTGCTGCCACACCAGCCATGGATGGGTGCTGCTGAAATTCAGAGGTGTTTATCCAGCAAAAATCCAAGGCAAGGTAGAAGCCAGCTTCAAGGAGTGAAATAGTTTATTTTCTGCATCTGATGCTTTCCCCAGTTAGCTCCTGCCAGCTCTCATGACTAGTTTTCCCAGGATGTGGTCTCCATTCCTGGTCCTGGCCACAGCTCACCTCATGCTGAAGTCAGCAGAGCTGGGCTGGGTAACAGAGAGGAGGATCCAGCTGAGTTATTGAACTGCATGTCATAGCACATAGCTAAGAGTTAATTTCCAATTACGATTTCTGCTAATTGCTTTCAAGTGCATCTTCTTATCATGACCAAAGCAGGCAACATTAGTCAGGGAAGCCAGAAGATTGTCATTCAAAGCAATCAGAGCCATTATGTTTGACCTCTGACATTGTAATTTTATTTCTGTGGCTCAGCACAGAAACTGAAAGCAAAGTAAAAAGGCTGTCAAGTTGTGCTGCCTGTGTAAAACATGCCCACCTACCTTAATATACAAAGACAAATTCGATTGCTTGCTCCAGCAGTATGTCATGCACAGCAGTTTCGTAGTGCAGAGCTGGATTTCCATACAGAATACGTGTATTTTTAATTAGCAGGTGTATAATCAGCTTGTCTTATCATCTCATTACAGTTTCATTTTGCCTGATTTCACTTTTGATCGGACAACGCAGTGAAGATAAGACCACAGCTTACTGTAGGGACAGCCAGTCCTTCAGGCTGGCCACGGGTTTAGTCAGGGGGCCTATCACCTTTCTAATTCAAGAAAGGGACACGTATTTAGGAAATTGTGATATTGTTCTTCGAGAGGAAAAAAACATACTTTGTCATGAGACAAAGAATTTCTTCTTTGACTATAATCCCCTTATCTCTGACTTTCTGAGGACCTTCAGGTAGGCTTGGTCTTCTCACTTCATCATTTCTAGTATTGCCATCAACTGGCAGGCTCAATCACGCAAGCTGGACACAGGCAACGTAATGATTTCTTATCTAGCTGGTAGATTTATCAAATTGTAAGCAATAATGACTGTTGAAGAGCAGAGACATTTGCCCCTGCAGGAAAAACTGGGGTCAGAAGTGGGAAGTGGTTGAGTCACCATCCCTGGAGGCATTTAAAAGATAGATGCGTAGATGTGACACTTAGGGACATGGTTTAGCTGTGGACTTGCAAGCCTTAGGCCAATGGTTGGATTCATTGACCTTAAAGGGTCTTTTCCAACCTAAACAATGAGTCTATGACTCCATGAAACTTACTAAAGGAAAGCCTGTCTCAGTAAACACTTTGGATCCATCTAAGACCCATGGGCTAAAAAAATTTCCAGCTGTCTCTTCCATTGCCGTTTTGACGATTAACGGCAACACACTATTTCTGTGTTATCTTTGTTTGCACAACTGGAATTTGTAGTCACATTTGTAACTCAGCCCTTGCAAACACCGAGAAGTTGAATACTCTGAAATACACTGTGTTTATGAGTAGATATTTAAACATTTCTGCACGGTATATTTTGTGAATGGGCTACACAAACAATTTTACTCACTCTACAGGACCGGCTTTGAACTATATAGCCTAACGTATTTAAGCTGCTGCAGGACAACACCATTTTATTCCCTGTAGACAACTTTATTCTTTGTCTTGTCATTTTTATTGTTCCAGGCGTAGTGAATAAACCCTGCATCTGTTCCTCAGGAAGGACTTAATCCAAAGCTCATTGAATGCATTGGAAGAGCCTTCATTGGGCCTTGGATCAAGCTCTTTAGTTCACAAACAAATGCTCTTTGTGACAATATGCTATGCAGTTATTGAACAGAAGAGTTACAGAGGTTCCCTATTTCTAAAATAATGATTGCTCTTTAAATCTTTTTTTGCTATGTCTGTTTGGTTGGAGGAACAGTATGCAACTGTACATAATTGCTGAAGTAACGTATTCTGTGATTATTTTGCCCCAGCAGCTGATATAAATGTTGAATACGTAACACCGTGGTAACAAGTAGTGCTATATTTACATGGCTCTTCCTATGCACGTAGTAATTCAGAAAATATAGAGATATACTCCCTGTCCCTGAGGATGTTCAGGCTCAATCAGGCAAGCTGGACACGGGCAAGCCATCTTTCAGGGCTGCCTTATGTTGATGTTATTAATGAAGCTGACTTGAAAGAGGGATTTGTAGAATAAAAGAAGGATACTACTGAATGGAATTTTTTTCTGCGCTTAGGAAAAGGAACAGACTGAAAGGCGACACAAAGCCCACAGTAGGGGAAAGAAACAGGGGCTATTGTGGAAAAGGGTACAAAGAGACTAAGATAAGGCAGGAGCAATCAAAGCAGAAACATTAGCCGGGGTGAGACTGTAAAGAGCTTTAAGTGAAACTTCACAGCTCTGGATTTGCAATGACTGCATTTCCCATAAGAAGGAGGGAGAGCCATGAGTCAGTTATGCAGCAGTACCCTCACAAGCTGCAATAAAAAAAATTTCTTCCTTACAACACCATAGGTACTGAATACTTCTTTGGCTTTCCTGTGAAGGGGAAATAACAGCTCCCGTGAACCAAAGAGAATATGATGCCAGTGAAACCTGGCTGGTTTTGCAACTGCAGAACAGAGTAACTTCTTTACGTGGGTGTAGATTACACAAACAGTTACTACTGGGTGTTACTCCTGTGACAGAATTGCTTGCAGTAGAATACACTACATTGTGTGGTAAGTGCTAGCAGGGCTACACACATAGTTTGTAAGCCGATGATGACTAAAACAGTTTATGGAGCCAGTACTAAAACATTATTCACTCAAGGAGTCACATTTAAGTCAATGAGATTACTCATGTAGCTAGTTGCCGACAAAGATCTTGCCAAGCTATTCCACCACATAACAGACTTATGAGCCTGTTAGTCAGCTGAATAACTTCAGAAAATAATTTTTAAGTTCATACTACATTAGTATTTGAACTCCCTAACCACAGCTGAGGTCCCGTTACGTTCTTCTGCAAGCACCTACTAACAGGCAGTACCTGTCCTAAAACACATAAACTCATGTAGAGAAATAAGGGAAAGTGACTTGCCTTCAGTCACATCACAGGTCATCAGCAATGCCAGGAACAGAACAGGGATCTCCAGTCAGTTCCCTACTGGCAGCCCCCTGCATCTGTAATACTCAACATTTCATCCCCGTACTGAATATAAAGTATTTATGAATGTGACCTCCAAACTTCCCACAGCTCTTCTGCTAGCTGACTGACGGACCTCTGCATTCATTAGTTTTATAAATGCACAGAGAATACACAGAAGTGCCATTTTCATCTCACATGCATTACCGCAAGCGGGTGCACTCCCTCATCCAGTTCATCTGCATGTTATTCTGCAGTCAGAGAAACAACCAGAATAACAAGGAAAGGAAAACAAATCTAATCGCTAAATTTCTGACAGGTAATGTAAGACACTTAAAAATATGCATCCCAAATAAAACTAGTTTTTCATACTCAGGAAAATTCAGTGTGGAAGCTACCAGATCAGGCATCACCTCTCAGGACTGTGTTTCATTTAATAAATGTTATAAAGGTGTCTGGCATATCCAGCGTCATTATCACAGTATTTTCCTCCTTTCTTTATTCTGCACTGCTCTCAGCATCTTTGGGAGTTCATAGAGAACAAGAACAGTGTGCTGGGCTGTAAAACAGCAGCCTGAAAGAATTTCTTCCTAATACAAAGAGGTATCCCCTTTGAATTGTTCTCCATTTGAAGGTTTGCTGCATAACAATAAAAAAATCTGCCTCACTGGAACTAGGCTCCAATATACTGACAAAGTCCCGAGGCAAAGACTCTGAGTAACTCCTCTGTCTCTTGGACAAAGGAGGAGCAGCAGATGTGGAAATGGCTTTGCTCTTTCTCTCCCTAGTTCTCTCTTTTCTCCTCCAAATATCTTTGGTTTTCATTTCCTTCTTTTTATCTCCCCATCCTGAGCCACCCTGTTTCTCTTCCCCTTCCTCACTCCAGGCACTCTTTGTTGGCAATGGCTCTGTCCTCTTTCTGCCCATGGAAGAGGAGACATCTGTACAGAGGCAGATTGTAAAGTAGGTCAGCTTATGTGGCAGAGAAAAAAAGAGTAGAAACAAGAGACTTTTTGTATAATAACAAGCTCTCCTATAAGCATGTGGCCCAGTTGTCGGAGGTGTTGAGTGTCTGTGGATCCCATTAACTTCGGTGGCACTAGTCTTCTTGCCCACAGGCTACGCATACAGGAAAATATCCTCAGTTTTGCAGTTCCCTACAAGAAGTAGTTCAGATATACCATTGCACTTCCTTCAGCTTTCCCAAGGTCATCACACTAGTCTCAGAATCTGATTTTTGTCAGGTTTTTCTACATGTTCAGCGCAACTTGGGACGTATATTGGTCAGTCATTGGAGGAGGAATGAGGTAATACCTAGGGTGACATATCCCTTTTCAGTTCACAGGGCACATAAAGCAGGCCTGAATGGGAATCACCGGTGAGGAACTGTCATCTAAGAGAAAAAAATAACTAGTCTTCTTGACAAATATTGAGTTAATGCAGCTGATCCTTATACTCTTCTTACTTTCAGGGTTTTTAGGACAATAGCAACTAATCTTACAATTGAGTATTTAGGTAAAGGTATTTTAACCTCACAGTAAAGATTAGAGAAGGCTGCACTCTGGCAAAGATTAATTCCTTTTTCCTCCCACCTGAAGCCCTGTGTTACACTGTCAAAAAATTACAGAGCATAACAAAATACATCTTTAAAGCAAACCTTTAATACATAATTTCTTCTGCAGTTGTAACTGTTAAAAATGCAAATTAGAAGCAATAGGCAAAACATTAAAATATACACAGTGAAATCACATTTTGTTTCCTCTGTGGTATATTAGTCATGTACTACCTAATTAATACTAAGTAAATGGATCCCTATCATACGAAAAAAAACCCAACCAAAAATTCAAAGGGTGTCAGTGTAATTTGTGATGTTGCTTTATGTAATGGAACAAAATCTGTGCAGCAGTCACGCAGTTCAGTCCAATCCTGTATGAGGCCAGTGAGCAGGAGAGGAGCAGAAGATAGTTGTTGTAACAAAAGGGCAGAGGGGTGGGAACCCATGAAGAGGAACTCTGAAGTTCCCCCTTTGGCAGTGTAACATCTTTGGTTGCTATGATTATCACAGATTTTTATCTACACTGCAGTATTGCCAGTCTCCAAAACTTGAGGCCTTCAAAAATCATGAGACTGGACTATGTTTATCTTAATTATGTTTCTGAGGCCCGAAGGGGACCTTTCTGCAAGGTTCTGAAGTTTTCTGTAGCTAAAAAAGACACATTTATTTTCCTCCCTCCCCTCCTCATGATAACTGGCTTATTCTGTTTCTAGCAGCTGAAGTTTCTAAAAACCCAACAAACATGGTCAGACCTGTGAAACATTCAAAAGGGATGTAACCACCATGCTCCTCGTGTGTCTCTCTCCTCTGCAGCCCCGCATTGCCATTTGGACAGCTTACCTATCTGCGGGAGTATGGTCTCTTACACCTGTGGGCCAGGCTGGTAGGCCTGAGCTGTGATGCACGTCCATACACAATTGTTTCAGCCAGCTGTCAGAGGTGCAGCTTTCCTTTGCTCCCTGCCCACTCCCTGCAAATAGGGCTGAATGGAGCTCTGCTGCTGTTCTAGCAAGCGCCCTGTGTGGTTGCACCACATCCTAGAAGGACAAAGGGTAGGAATCCTGTCTTTGGACAGGTAACTGAATTGCAGACATTCCTGGGAACGTTCCTGGGTGGTACTGCTGAAATACCCCTGCTCAGAGCTGGCACTCCTTCCCATGCCAGATGCTAATGGCAAGTAAAAAAACCGCATTAATAAAGGCCATCCTTGACCCAGAGAACTTCCAGCAAAGTAACAAAGAGAGAAAACATATGGCTGCAGATACTGTCAAGCAGTTCACTGGGTCAAAGACCTTGGTGGGATACCACACTTTTACGTGCTTTCAGCCACATATATTTGCAAAGAGGGTTGTGGCCATACAGTTAATTAGTAAGATAGCTTCTTACTCAAATTAATAGCACTGGCTTACAGGTCTGCATGTATGTATGTATCTATGTCCTTATACCATTAGCTTTTATTATAAGTCTTTTTCACCATCACAGCATTCAGGTAGCAATGTGCCTGAGTTCTTGAGTTCTCACCCCAGATGCCGCAACTGAATTATCAACAGCAGCGTGTAAGCTCCCATTTAAAACAATGGCACCTGGACAGTAGAGGGTGGCAAATGTCACACTAAACTTCAGTGCAGACTCTCTAGAACTAGAGCTTTGCAAACCTCCTGTCTCTACTGCGCAAATATAGAGATGCTAATTGGGTTAGAACTGAAGGACACTAGGATTAATGCAATCTGAGGAGAGTCGACATTGCTTCTGTATAACGTCCTGACTTAAACAAACCTCTTGAAGGTTTCTGAAAGGGTCAACAAAAACACGGATAAGGGTGATCTAATTTCCATACCAGACTAGGTTTCTAAAAGGCTCTTGACAAAGGCTTTTAAGCAGACTAAGCAGCGATAGCAACAAGAGGGAAAGCCCTGGTATAGCTCAGTCATTGCTTAGAAGATAAAATGCAAAGTACAGGAATAAATAATCAGTTCTCACAATGGAGGGAGATGCTGGATAGTGTGGGGTTCTGCAAGGGTCAGTGCTGGGATGTGTGCTGTTCAGTGCACTCATACCTTACCTGGGAACGGAGTGAAATTGCAAAGTTTGTCAGTGATATTAATTTGCTCAAGTCGGTAACAAGAAGAAAGACTGTGAAGAACTAGTTACACAAGGACATTATAAGGCTGATTGGGCAATGTAAGAAATTCAGTGTAGGAAAATGTGAAATGATGCACATGTAGACCAATCACGTAAAACAGTGGGCTCTGAGCTGGCCATTGCATGAGTAAAATCCCAGGGTTATGACAGACAGGTCCATAGAAACATCAGCTCTGTGCTCAGATATTCCTCATAAAATACTGTCAAGATAAAAAAATCATTGTGCCACTGTATGAATCCATGGTTTGCCCACATCTTAAATACTGTGTATTCCTTAATCTCAAAAATGATCTCTTAGATCACAATGATGTTCAAGAGGGCATCAAGGACGATAAGAGGTATAGAACAGTCTATGGACGAAGGCCCCCATAAGCAACGCGCAACTTTTCAGCCAGGAGAAGGAGTAATGTAAAAGGATTACAGCGGAGGTTTGCAAACCCATGAGCAGCTAGAAGAGAGGGTTAGGAGCTGTTCCTTATCTCCAGCATCAGAGTTGAGGGGATAATTAAGTTTGTACTGAAACCAGAAATAAAATGCAGAGCTTCCTCACAGGAGGGATGGTAAACCAGTGGAAATCCTTGGCAGAGCCTACTGTGAACACTGCAAGTGCATTTGGGTTCAAAGAGACACTGAAGGAGCCCATGGAAATGAGCACCATTGCCTAAAATAGATTAAAAAAAAAAGAAGGGAAGGCAAGGGAAAAGAAAGAAAAAGAAAAAGAAAAAGAAAAAGAAAAGAAAAAGAAAAAGAAAAAGAAAAGAAAAAGAAAAAGAAAAAGAAAAAGAAAAGAAAAAGAAAAAGAAAAAGAAAAAGAAAAGAAAAGAAAAAGAAGATCAAGCAGCAGCAGCAAAACCAGCCCGAAAGTCACGGCTCAGGAAATCCCAGCAGCCGCCAGTGGCGGGGAGCTCCCGCCTTGCTCATCCCCGCCGCGGCACCGCCAGGGCCGCGCTGCCTCCCCGCCGGGGCTCAGCCCCCCCGAAGCTCGGCTCCGTCCCCTGCCTCCCGGCGCGGGCACCCGTAACAGGAGAGCGCTCGCAGCCGGCCGGGTAACCCGACGCGGCGGGACGGGGGGCGCGCGGGGGATGCGCGGGGCGTCCGCGCGGGGCCCATCGCCCCGCGGGACGGGNGGTAGAGATGCGAGGAGGGGCAGGGGAGATGCGAGGAGGGAAGATGGAAACGCAGGCGGGGAGAGGCGAGGAGGAGAAGGGAGAATGAAAATGCAGGGAGAGGAAGGGAAGAGGCAAGGAGGAAGGGAGGATGCTGGGAGGGGGNGCGGGGCCCATCGCCCCGCGGGACGGGACGGGGCGGGACGAGGCGGGGCGGGGCGGGCGGTGGCTTTGCCCCCCTCTTCCTGGCGTCGGCGACGGGGGCGGGCTGCGAGGGAAGGGGAGGGAGGAGGCGGAGGAAGGGGTACCCGAGGTGCCGGGGCTGCGCGCGGAGCTGGCGGCGGTGGCTGCGCGCCGGAGGAGCGGGCGCGCCGTGGAGAGGTACCCGTGTCCGTGCGCCCTTCTGTCGTCTGCCTGCCTGTGTGCCTGCGCGGGTGCGGAGGGAAGGNGCTGCCCTTGCCCTCGCCCACCGTGCGAGGGGTGCGCGCCGGTCCCGCGCCCGCCGGACCCCCCAGCGCGTGCGCGTCCCCGTGGGGCCGGGTGAGGGGGGGCGCGGGCTGCTGAGGGGCGCTGGACGGGGCCTGGGGCCGGGCACGGAAAGCCGGGTCTGTACCCGCGGCCCCCCGGTGTCCGCAGGTGGAGGCGCGGCTCTTCTCCCGCACCGGCTGCGGTTTAGGGGCCCGGGGGGTGGGGGGGGGGGGTGGGGCGGCCGCTGTGCGCGGNGGCGGCGGTGGCTGCGCGCCGGAGGAGCGGGCGCGCCGTGGAGAGGTACCCGTGTCCGTGCGCCCTTCTGTCGTCTGCCTGCCTGTGTGCCTGCGCGGGTGCGGAGGGAAGGGAGGCGGCGGTGGCTGCGGCTCCGTCAAGTTCCCTGGCCCTCTGCGGGCGGCGGGGGATCAAGGTGGAAATGCCCGGGGAGGCGGGTGGGGGAGCAAAGCGGGGCCGGGAGCGGTAGGNTCTTCTCCCGCACCGGCTGCGGTTTAGGGGCCCGGGGGGTGGGGGGGGGGGGTGGGGCGGCCGCTGTGCGCGGGAGCCGGCCGGGCTGGGGGCAGCGGCGAGGGGTGAGAGGCGGGGTGGCGGCGTGGAGGGGGCTTGGTAGATGCTGAGAAACCCGTGACGTAATTATTTTTTAATCAGCATGTTTTTTTCATGGCCATCTCAATTTTTCCTGGACTCCCCTTTTTGAACTGAAAACCTCTGGTATCTTTGTTCCAAGTCTTTCTATTTTTAGATCCCTCAGTAATAGCGAAGCATGAGTTTTAAATATTTTATTTCTTTTTATTTGGCTTCCGCTTAGGACCACTGCAGTGTGAACTTCTCAAACATTGGTGTGTCTTCCTAAAAAAGTTACTGGAATTATTACTGAGGTGGGCAGGCAGGCAGCTACTGTGGATATCAGTGTTTGAGCTCCTGATAACATGAATCATTAGCCTGATAACACTAATCGTTAGCCGTAAAGAGCAGTCATCATATTGAAGTTTGTTTTTTATCTCAAGATGAATCGCCTGTGAGGTGCGAGAAGATGTACATTAAGGCAATAAGTACCAGCCGAATGCTAGAAGAGACAGAGTAGATCCCCCAGTTGTGAGTTTTACCAATGAAATAAACATGTTGTTTTATTTTGAGCTGTAATTAACAGTTCAACGTTGTAATGATATCCTCTGGTTCTAGCATTGTCTCATAGCTCTGGTATGTCAATTTGTATTCATGCTGTGTAAGTGTTTTGCAGAGGTTTTGCGTATCTGTCAGGGATTTATTTCACCTTCACAATTACATTTTCTGGTCTCACCAGTCCTCAGGAACCCAAGGAAGGCACACGTACATCATCGGTATCTGTGGTAGTACATAACTTCTTTTTCCTAGGAAGTGCAAGTTATTTCATAAATTTGTAGATCATAGCTTTTATGGCTCTGCGCACAGCAGAAAATAAAGTTATAGCTGAAATTATGCTCATTTAAGTGTATTCATTGTGAGCATTTCTGACTGGTCAGTATTGAGTGTTTTTTATTCAGTTTATCTTCATTTTATATCTGAACTCCAGGCCTTTTTGCTGCCTTTTGATAGCCTCTGCCAAAGTAAGTTCGCACAAATTTGAAATGTTACGTATAGATATTGGCTTTAGATAACTAATATGTTGGGTTTTGTGTTAGTTTTCAAGCACCTGTCCAAAGAGTACAAGTCCCAGGTGAGCTCTTAAGTAAATTAAGCCGTATTCATAGATGTCTTATAATAGTGCCGATACGTAGCTTTTGTGGCCGCTGATGGTTGTTTTCCTTCTCTGTGGATCTGCAGCTTCCATACTGAGGGATTTGTACATAACTTCCCAGTCCTTTTAAATTACTCAAAACTCCTGTTGACTTCAGCCAGAGTTTTGGCTAAGTCAAGAGTACAGGATCGTATGGCTTACAGCATGAAAAGTATACCCAGCAGAATCCTGAGCAGTTTGATACATACTTTGACATTGGAATAAGTTAATTCATGCCTGGTTTGTCTTCTCTAAACTGCAAAACTCACTTTTGCCACTGGAAACACCTGCTGATTTAGCAAGCGCTATTGATGCTGCATTTATAGCAAGACGTGAAGAGCTACATAATGCAACCTAGAACTGTCCCTATTATTACCATTCACAGCGTGATTTTTCTCTTGTTCATGTGCTGTAGTCCTGATTGTCAGACAGTTCTGACTTCAGCTGACCTGCAGTTGGTTTGTTTGTGGTTGTGGTGTAAACAGGTTTGTTCAAGCTGCCAAAATTGTCTCTCTCTCCTGTTTTTCCTCCTCTTGAAAAAATACAAAAAGCTTTGGCAGCTGTCTGTCTTAGCAGTCTGTGCCGAAGGGGCACGTCTTGGTTCTCACATCTGCCCTGTTGTTTGGCTGTCCAAAGTCCATCTTAAATTCTGTGTTAATTTGATAAAACTTCTCATTACTTGCTTCCCATTTTTAGGCTGATTCTTTGTATTTGTTTCGATGCCAAACGTTAAAGAACATACCTTAGCAAAATCCTGGACTCAGAATTCATTGAGGAAAAGTCCTTTCTGATACTCCCACCCACTAGGAGCAAGTCCATTGAAGCTGATGTGGTAGTCTTGGCATTCAAAGTATGTAAGCAAAAAAAGTTGGAGTGCTTATTTATGATGATGGTCACTTACCTGAGCATTGCATTTGTCCTGTAGAGGGTTGTTCTTTAATTGACTGCTGACTTAGACCTCTAAAAGTACAGCTCTATAAAATTAAGTTTAATTATGGAATGTAACAGCAGCCCTGAATGAATGCCAGCAAATGCAGTTATATCTGTAATTTATATAATTCTTTTTGAGCCATCTGCCAAAATAATACTCTTTTTATTCTGCATCTCAAAAATTTTAAGTTATTTCTGCTTAAATAATAGAAGACTTTGAGTTGCATTGCTCTGATAAATTAGTATTCCACATCTATCTATTTCATCCTTGTGAAGGATAAATACTAATTACTGGTGGCAAGATGAGTGCAGCTGAGCAAAGTCCGTACTCTATGAACTGTCCTATCTGGGATTCTTTTGCTGCTAAGAATGTACTTCACAGTACAGCTTGATGGAGGGAGAGAATGATTCTGCAGTTCAGTCTTCAGTGAGGGAGGAAACCTTGCAGTCTTCCTCTGTCCCGGGGTAGGTCAGTGAGAGTTTGTTTTCACCTTAGCCGTCTAAAAATGAGGTGTTCGGTTTGAGTTGGTAATGTAAAACTGCCTCTGCGGTCCGAGAAATTTGGAAAGTGCTTTCAGAGAGTTAGTCATCTAATATATCTCAGATTGGGAAGTTTTTTAAACTAGCCTAATGGTAACCTGTCATTGTGGTTGACTGCAGGAATTTAGATGTTGACTAAGATGGCATCTCAGGGCTCTTCCAATAGTGTTTTCTGTGATCAAGTGAGAATCATGGTAAATCAGTACTGAAGTGTGTACAAAGCTTTAAAAAAGATTGCACGTGGTAACTTCAGAAGACCACAAATGTATCTCACTCCTTCCTGAAAAACAAGTCTCAATCCTAAGTGCAGAATTTTCCCAGCTGTAAAATGGAACTATTTTTTCTTCGTTTTTCTTATCTACATTGGAAGATCTACAGGTCTCTTTTACAGTCTTTGCTCAAGCAGTGCGTGTTGAAACTGTAATTTCAGCTGCTAGTGGAAGACTCATCCTAGTTTATAAAAAAAAAATTGTAGCGAGTGTTCAAAATTATATACTACAGAAACATAGATTTTGTCATTCCCGTTCTTATCTCCCAAATAATTATAGTCACAATACTTGGTTGTTCTGGTATTATGACGAACAAAAAAGAGGATACTTTTTCATAGTAAAATTCTAAGTTAGCAATACAAATTGTGGGCTTATTTTTGGTGATGAACAATCTTCAGTAATCCATTACATCTGTAAATCATGCTGTCCTGAATTTTAAAAAGACATCCTTTGGCTTAGGTTTATAATCAATGAGAGTTCAGAGTGTTTCACTTTTTGTTTATTTGATGACAGTAAGATACTGGATTTGCAGGAGAAAGCAGAACTGTGCCTTTAGAGCAGTTCTTCAGAAGTGTGTTAAAAATACTTAGGTCTAACAAGACTCAAGTGTTATGTCACTTGATACGATACTTACATACAATATACTGCAAAAGTGAGACTTCTCCTTAGAGATTGTTTAGCAGAGAGAATAATTTCTTTAATCACTTATTAATAACAGAGAAAAAAATAATGCATTTAAGATAGAGCAAATTCCCTTCGTAACATATATACATCTTCAGAAGAGTCAGGAATATTATGTTAAAAGACTTGCATGAGCACTTTGGAAAGCTTTAGTATATGCTACTGAATCACGAAAGTGTGTCGTCTTAATTTTAGAATTTTCTTTCCAGCTTTATCTAATTGACTAAAGAGATTAATCCTGATCCAGGGGAAAAGGACACTTTCAAAGATCTGGATTTTTTTTCCAGACTCTGTTGATTCTACTGATGTCTTTTGTGGCTCTGAGTCTTGTAATTTCCCTCTTCTTCAATTTCCTTGGTGGTAAAAAGGGGAAAAAAGCAGAATACTTTCCGTATGTAAATTGTGTAATTCACATCACTGTGTGTACTTTGGAAGGGAAGAGTTATCAATGTTTTACCACGTTTTTTCTCCATATGTTTGTATTACTTCATGTAACATCTGTTTGCATAATGTATGCATGAACCAAGAAAACTTTTTAAGGGTGCAGTGGGTGTAGTACTACCAGTAAAAGGAAGCTTGTATCTGTGTCCTTTATTCCTCTTCTAGCAGCTAAAGTTTACTAAAGAAGTGAGAAGAACTGTCTCTTGCCTTTAAACTGGTGACACATTAGGATTGTATTGACTAAAGAGAACAAAAAAAAAACCCGGACTAAACAAACACCAAAACCACAAACACCACTGCCTCAGTCACTGAGTAACTTAATAAGTGTGACAATTCTGTTGACTGGGCCTGGTGCAAATGCAAAAGAACATAAGGACATATGTAGCTTTTTTCCTAACAGTTCCTCTCAGGGACTGGTACTTCACATCCCATCTGTTATTTTTTTAATCTAGTAAATTCAAGAATTCAGGTGGGCATCTTGTGCCTTATTATTTGAGGCAGTGGCACCAGCGTTGTTTGAGTTGAGCTTCGTAAGAGCCATTTTTTTTCCCAGTACTCTAGGGAAAAATATAACTCCATCTGTATATATGCTTGGAGTGTCCTATTTCTGCGTCTTGTGCAATGTGGGGCAAGTTTAGTAGTGCTAGTGGAGAATAATTCCCTAATAGGATTGCTAATACACAACCCAGATCCATCCATCTTTGAAAAAACTTCACTGTTAGCGAGTTCCTTTTTTTTTTTTCCAAGTAACTCTTCTTGGGCAGGCTTCAGGAAGACATTAGACCAGAAATAGGAACCAGCTGAAATGTACACCTGTATTAGCATCCTGCACCAAACCCCACTGTCAAACTAATTAAATCAGTATAAATCTATTAATAAAGGTTGCAGTTTTGCCACAAGTAAAGAAGAAAATACTATTTTTGTGAAAGCAGGTGAGGTTTAACTAGCAGGTTTTGTACAAACCTTTTGCCTCTGTAGTTTCATTCTATTAGGAATTTATCACGCCTGTAGTTTTGTAAGAAAGACAGTGTGAATCCTTAAATATTATTCTATCAACTTTCCTCGTAAATAGGTCATTTTATTTCCAATTTTAGAGTTCCCCATTAGCTGCAACCCTGCCCCAAGAGTAAGTGCAAGAAAAGGTTTTTGCGGTGATGCTCTTGAGAACCAACGTGATAGTATGGGAACTATGATCAATAAACCCACAGAGACACTTAACCTGATTTTTAAACAGTTAAAGTACGTGCAAGGTGAAGAGGCAGCTGTGGTTTGTGCCATGGTTTGATGTTCCATCTGACTCTGTTTTCAAGATGCATTTTACTGGCACAGGTTGTTCTCACTGAGGAGAGGAGGACTGTGGCCAGCCAAAGTCTCACAGAATGTCTAGAGGAACAGGTGTGTGAGGAGGAAATGCAACCACAACAGTTCAGATGCATTCAGTTCTCCACAAAGAATTTTGACTGTTCACAGCCCGCAGATGGGACAGGGACACACTGGGGCAAGTTCCTGGCAGCATTGTTCTGATGAGACTTGACTGAGCTCGGCAGAGCAGTGAGATTAGTCCAGCCCCTCGTTGTTCCTTGCTCCTGCTACTGGTTGTGGTCATCAAAAAGAAAAATTCAGCCAAATTGTAGTCTGATTCTTCTAAGTATTTTCCCTTTCTCGGAATACTTTCAATATTTTCAAACTATTTCTGGCAATTCCGTATTTTTCTGTTGTGAAAGCAGTGCATACACTGAATATACTGAAACTGGCTTAATAAAAAAACCCCAGCTGTTTTGGTCGTTTAGTCTAAAGAGTAGCATAGAAGAACCTGTGCTGGTTTTGGATGCTGTCATTTCATCTTGATTGGAGCCTGAGTCAGTCCTCCATAGATTCGATGCTTCCAGTCCCCATGATACTTCCCAGCACTATCTTTGGGCTGCCTATAGTTTGTACTTTCACTTACACTCTTCTGGCTCAATTCCTGGCTTTGTTTAATTCAGAAGTGTCAAACAGAGACGTATTAGCTTCCTTCACGTAACTTCTTGTCAATGCAACCTTCTTCTTCCTCTCTGATTCTCGAGCCCATTGAGTCCCCTCGTAATCTGTGGTGAACAGCAGCTCTGAGGAAGAAGACCACCAGCCAGACTTTTGGGGAGTTTTTTGGAATTCGTGTTGTTCCATCTGAAACGCTTTAAAAGAGAAGCCAGCATAGAGCGAAGAAGTGCTCGTTTGCCTTCTGAAAGTGAGGCCTTTTAACAACGTTTTTGATGGGCTCTCAACATCCGTCTCCTGTTGCCTGTTCGGCTTTATGGGGTGATATATCTGTAAGGCCCAGATTTATGCTTATTGTGGTATATAAAATGTGTTTATCAACTTGGTTAATGAGAACAGAGATGGCATGGTACAGTGGCTCAGAATGTATACTGGCAAAACATTTCTAGGGAATAGCTCTCACTTTAAATTGTGGATTTAAACAGTGGAACCTTGTGCGTACCTCCAGGGAAATCTGCGTGCTCCACTACCTCCCTGAAGTGCCTGTACACCAATGCACGCAGTATGGGGAATAAACAGGAGGAGCTGGAGATCTGTGTGTGGTCACAGGGCCACGATCTCATTGCGATCACGGAGACGTGGTGGGACAGCTCGCATGACTGGAATGCAGTCATG
>VZSC01015416.1:111380-174346 GCA_013398225.1 Steatornis caripensis
ATTCCTGTGCAACCTGCTCTAGGCTAACCTGCTTTAGCAGGGGGGTTGGACTGGATGATCTCTAGAGGTCCCTTCCAACCCCTACCATTCTATGATTCTATGATTCTATGATTAAATTAAAAATACCTTTTAATTAGTTGACATTTTTGACCAGGATATATTTTAAGCCCTTTAACTTATTGAAAGTCTTTTTCTATCTAATTAATTTAGAGGTAGCAACAGGGAGCCTAGGTAATTTTGATATTTCTAGGAGAATCAGCCTTGGGGGAAAAAAAGTGACATTTAGAGTTGTCGCTAGAAAGCTGACAACAGTGGCATACTTAGAGATTCCTGAAGCCAGTTTGTGAAACTGCACATAAGCAGGACTTCCCAAAATTTAGCTATGAGCAGCAGTTTATTCCACAGAAGTTTTGCTGATTTCTTGGATGTGGGGGAAGGTATGATGGTGGCCAGAGTCACAGCTGCATCCTAAGTAGTGTTTGGCAATTGACCCAAACTGGGATTGACTGGTACATAAACCAGTCTTTCAGAACTAGCTGTGATGGAAAGTAGAGCCTGCAATAGAATTACTGTTTCTTGTAAGGGGGCTTTCTTGCTCCTGTCTTTTTGTCAGATGTCATCAGATGGCTTCTGCTCTGAATGAAACGTTTTTAGGCTATTCTGCCTCTCGTTCATTCCCCAGGCCTCTCCATAATTCAGGGCTTTCATGTGTATAGCAGCATCGATTCGACAGCAAAATTTCTTTGTTCTTCTCTGCTTCTTGTGGGATATGTGGGAAACCCAGAAGTTCAGCTCTCGGGCATGCCTTGCCTACTGTTTCTGTTGACTCTGGCAAGTCAGTGTATCCTGCTGGGCTGGGTAAAGGACATGACTTCCCTCTGATGAGCTGGGTAGGGTTTGTATTAAACCATCTCCTGCTGGAAACCTGTTTTATTTCTGGAAGAAAAGGGTGATAGGTCTGTTCTCTTGGGTGCTCCAAGACTCTGGATTATCGCAAGCTTTCTGAAGGGAAATCAAGCCAACACCCTGTGTTCTCTGCAGTGTGAACTGTCAAAGGAGGGACTTTCCCAGACAGCCCAAGAGGGGATTACCAACTGATCACCAGCTGCCTAGGACGTAGATCTGTGGAGGCAGAGGAGTATGTGCATGATATTTTCGAAGCATTCCTCTTCCCATGCCTGTGGGAAACATTTCTGCAGAATGGAAAATAAAACTAGGATCCTGCAGGTGCAGATGTAGGCACTGGTAAGCAACTCGGAGGCAAAGAAAAATAACAACAACAACAAAGTTTAAAAGTCTTGTCACATCAACAACTCAGCTTCTATTAAAAATAGTGGTGAGTGTGAGAGGAGAGTGAGAGAAGGTTACTTAAGCCAGCGTTCATTAAGTTGAGAGCCAGATGGCATTTAAAGCCGTGTCCAAGTTGCATTGGCCAGAAGTATTCATCTGCAGATGCAGAGAATTTGAGATAATTAAAGACTAAAGCACTTCTACCAATGTAACATGTGCTGCCTTTGCTTCCGCTTTAGGCTTGAGATGCATGGACAGCACTCACGCTACAGTGCATGGTCTCTGGAGGATGGCGAAGTCAGGCTCAGGTTGTGCGCCCCTTGTCAGTTTCACGGGAGAGATTGATTCTTCAGTGCTTTACCCATTGCGGACACTTACACTTCTGCAGAGCAAGCATGAAACATCAGAGCAGAGGTCTCTGCTCACACCTTCGCGGGTTTGTGTCCTCCAGACACAGGTGTAGCTGCTGGTCCAGACTGGGGTAGTAAACAGTGAACATCTGAACACCAAAATGCCAGGTTACCTCTGTGGGTGCTCTGCCAGGTCCTTTGCCTATGCGCTCTGTGGTGGCGAGGACCTGTGATTTTAGTAGAAGTGTAACAGAAATGCATGGTGGGATGGCTGAATTTTATGGATGGGGACTGACTGTAGTTGAAAGGCATGCACGTAAGTGTGCTTTGCCCAACATCCCACCGGCATCTGCCGTCTGTCAGAGCGCAGCTGTGTTAGGAAATGCATCATGCCATTTAAATCTTCTTTCTAGCTGGTGGATCTAATGAATACTTTAATTTCCTTGGGAGTCAGAAGGGAGGGGGAGAAACACAAAAGGAGACACTGCAGGGCTTGCAGTTCTTATTGTGGCAAATGTGAGTTTGAAATAGGATACCTGAATTTTCTAGAAAAGAAAAGACAACTCCATTTCATGGCAAGAGGACTTCACTTTGCTAGGCATGATGCCAGGACTTGATGGTTTCGTTCCTCAAGAACGTGGTGGTGGGCTCCAGCACTAGAGGAAATCCATTGTGGAGGGTTGAGCTGACAAAATTTCTCAGTCCTAGTCAGGACCTTGAACAATTTAAGTAACTGGGCAGTATGAAAACAGGCCTCTACTTGTGTTTGCACTTCATGTTTGGGACTATGTGCTGGATGATACAGTTAGCTTTGGGTTGGTGAAACAGATTATGTGTGTATATTCTGTTGTTGGACATCAGTGAGCTGCAAACCAGCAGACATAAACTGATGCTGTAGAACCAGTGTCCGAAGTTTACTTTTTTCTAGTAAATTCGGATTTACTAGATTGTGTGGGCTTGATATGGAGCTTACTATAGATGCTGCAAATTTCTCCACAGAAAAAGAAGTGTCTGAAGGAGACTAAAACCAAATTCTTCTCTTATTCAGCTTACAAGAAGCCCTAAGGAATAAGTAAGGTCCTCTCTTGATTAATTAAAAAGCAGTTTCACTGATAACAAGTTTTGGCTTGTTAACTGTAACTTTTTTTTTCTTTTTAAATCTTTAAAGTTTCAGAATGTTTCCTGGGCTGAAGAGTTAAAAACTAGCAAAAGCATTTAGATTTAGAATGTATTGTAAAGATCAGAAGAGTCTGAAAGAATGACTTCTCTGGAGCCTTTGTTGTTCTTGTTGTTCAAGTGCTGAGGTTTACACCCATCTCTGAAAAGCTCTGATAAAAGCCACTCCTCCTCCAAAACACCAAATTGTTCAAACCCAAGACCCAAGCTTTCCTTAATGCCAATGGGTACGGTTTGGCAAGAGAAAGCCGTATGATTTTCTTCTCTGCTAACAAACACAGATGAACAAAGAAGTATGTTATTAGTGTTTCTCAGTATTTCCTGCTGTCTGTGACAGTGCCACAGTTTCTTTGGTTTGGCTGTTACAAAGATAACTACAACAGAAAACTGTCCCGGGAGTTGCAGGGCAGGGTCCTACTTCTCATGAAGTCTGTGATGGGAAGGAGGTGCAGAGGTGGGGGGTAACATCATTCCCCTGGAGCAGGTGACTGTTCAGGGGACTGACCGGGGGAGTCAGCTTGGTCAGGGCAATGGTGTTGGCTCATGTTCTTGCTTAGCGGGAGCAAGCAGCTCTTGCACCAGTGTATTTTCCATTCTGGGTCACCTTTGCACTGTCTCCTCTCACTGTCTCCCAGTCTCTTGTTCTGCAGGGCAAGCTGTTGCCTCTCTCCAACGTTAACGTATTTCCTATCTTGCAGCCACCTCAAAACTTTTCTTCTTCCAAAGTTTTATAAGTTTCTCTTTCAAGTGTGTGCTGGCACTGGTGCCAACGGCCTAAACAAGAGTAAAGGTGTATGTATCATAAACCCTTCCCAGTCTGGTCACCATCTGATACATGTGAAGTAATGTGGGATGTGACAGGAGCAGTAGGAGGACCCACGAGAAGGTTATCAGCTGAACCAAATTCTGCTGCCAGCCGTGCACCAGCGAAAGTCAGTAACTGTCCCAGCTGCTGGAGAATTAATACAGATCTGGTGGTGTGGCAGAGAAAAACATTTTGACCCTTGTCACCATGAGAGTTCTTCAGTCTGATTCACCACAGAATTACTTGAGTTGTGACTTAGACCAGCTTGGCTGAATTACATTTTTGTTCCTGAGATACTGCCTACATTTACAAAGGCTTCCTGGAATGCAGTTACCAGGCAAGTCTTTTCACTTTGCTGATACATCCTGTATCTGCATTTTCAACATCAGATACATATACATGGCGTGCATAACACTCATCCAGAAGGTGAAGCCAAGAGGAGACCTTGAAGGCTTGACCTTACTCCTGGTGTTCCCTTCCCACAGCACTGCTTTCCCTCACAAAGGGGTAGACCAAGAGCAGTGCCCTGGCTTTAGGGAGGAAAGCCTCAGGGTCCCACCTGACACAAGCTTCTGCAGAGGTTCATGCAAACAGGCAAAAAAGCACAATTCGTTTGTGCCTTTCTATTTCTTTCTAGAGTGTTACCTTCTCTGAAGCAGCTGTGAGTTACTGCATTACCGTTGATTATTTCAAAGAAAGCACAGAGTTCTCCAGGCAAGAACAGCAGTTGGCTTATTTGCCATCAGTGGAAGTTACCAAGAGAAGCAGCATCAGAAATAGCTTTTCACTAGAGAAAACCTCTTAAAGGAAATTAGTAAGAGTAAAGATTTAATTTTTGTTCTTAAATTCCTGCTCTCATGTGTTGCAGTATTGTTGCTGCAAGCCAAACAATTTATTCATAGCACCTTCTAACAACCAAAATTAAAAAGTTATTTAGAAATCCCTGTTAGTCCAGGCTCATAGTGGGAATGCTGCCCATGAACTGTTATTTTCTTCTTCCTTGCCATGGTAAATTTGGCACTCTGTCAGAATGGAGTAAGCTGTTGCTGCTCGCTGCTTTTGTTAACGTTACTTGGTGAAGCTACATATGCTACGTACTTTTAAATCCAAATTGCTCTGGTCTTGTGTTTATACATTGCCTGGGATCTTCTGAGAGCACTATGTGGGTACTTTTACGGAGGGTGGTGGGATTTCTGATTTCTTATGTGAGTGTGGCTTTAGCCTCTCCTTTGCCTTTCATGTGGCTTTGTATGTATGTGGCTTTTTTTTCTTTATAAAATTAAGTCAACCTGCCGGGATCAAACTCATTGCATAGAAGGAAAAAATGTGAGATGTTTCCTGCAAACAATTGATGACAAACTCATTGTACTAAAGCTCGTTGAAAAGGAACTTCTTTTTTTTTTTTTTGGAAGGTGAGAATAAAGGAATTTCCTCCTCCACCCTGGTGTTGTTGAGCTGTAAACTGATATTGTTGAGAGGGGAAAAAAGTAGCAAGACTTTAGTTTTCCTCAGGATATTATTGTGAGATTTTAGTGAAAACTTTTAAAGATACAACTGTTGAAAGGTTTTGGCAAATCCATTCGGAATTGAAAAATCAGTTCTTTGCTTGTTTTTAATTTAAAGCGTAGTCGATTCAGTTAATTTCCCCAAAAGACATGCCTTTTTGAAGATTCAGAGATTCCTCTGGCTAATTTTATAGTTCAGTGAGAATGAAATCTTTTTTTACGGGGCTCTTTATGAAGCAGTGTGATAATTATTCTAGCAGATAACTGAGTTTGCTCTGGCAAAAAACTGAAGCCGCAGAGAGTACTTGTGTTTTTTCTGAGGAGTTTGACCGGAACTTGGTTTTGTGAGTCAGCAGCAGTTACATATATAGCATTTTGGCTTTTTATTAGTGGCTTCTTAACCAAGTAGGGCATTACTGGTGTCTGACACTTTGTGCAGTAAGTTCATTCCTGGTCCAGCCTGACTCCCATCGAGGGCATGGGAAAATGTTCTTCAAGGGTGGTAGCGAGGTGGGGTATATTCCGTTTCTGTATTTATCACACAAGATAGTTTGTTTTGTTTTTTAGTTTGTGTTGAAGTTACTTGTATTGAAGCACACACTCAGCAACAGAGTCTGGATCCTGTGATGTCCAGTGCATTTATTTTACTTTATCAGACTGTGAGTAGGCCCACCATCCCACCTTTTCCTGTTTTCCTTGATACCCACAGGATTTCTCATAGACACAAGCTGTTGCAGGAATGCAGATCCCAAGCTCTTGTTCTGCCATTTCTCTCAAAACTCGAATTGTCTTTAATTTATTTCCCTGATGGTCTAGTTGCTGTTACCACTCCAGTGAAATAGCAGGGATAGATTAATGCTGCTCTGAATATTATTAATAGTTCATCGTTGCATCTCTAATTATGATTGGAAATTGGATTTAAGTAATTATATAAACCTGTTACAAGATACAGCTTTGGTCCCAAAATCTTAAGTAGACAAAATAGAGAATAGGGAAAGTGGATACAGCTTGTTGCTCAGTACACAGCATTGCTACCAGTAGACTCCACAGAGCTGCCAAGTCCCAGCAAAGAGCAAAATCATCTTGTCTCTTCGCATACTAGTTGCAGTAAAATTCAAACCTAAAACATTTCTTTAATGGTTGTGATCAAAAGGCTGAAGTTTCTACAAGCCTTGGATTGACTGTAGGTAACAAGTCAGCAGCTCCTCTACCATGAATGAAGAACAGAAGGATGTAAAATGTGGGGTGGGTTCTTAATTTCAGTCTCCTAGGCTAACTCTTGCTATTGCTGGACATACTGCAAGACCAGCCAGACACAGAAGTTAGAAGGAGCCATCAAATGTTACCAGCTTTTTTTCCATTGCAGCAAGGCAGGATCAGGTGTATTGCTTATTGCTTATCCAGACTTTTGCATTGCTAGAACTGGGTATTGCTTGGTTCTGTGTGGCACAAATATTAATAGTTTAAAACATGTAGCCTTTTTGGTGGTTCTGGACTTGTGTTACTCCACCCTGAAACTGTCATAAGATGAAACCTGGGAAGTGGTTGGAGAAAACGGCAAGGCAGAGGCAGGGCAAAAGGAAGCTCTCGTGGCCTGAGACTGAGATGATGTCAGGAAGAGTAATTGTTTTGTACTCCTAAGTGCTAGCTAGAATCATGCAACCCCAGTTGACATGGGTGGGGAGGTAGTGAGAATGTGGTGTGCCACAGCTGCACCAACTCATGGGGCAGTAGTTACCTCCCTTCTCACTGATGTTTGGCTTACCATGAAAAGTGCGAGGATAATATAAGCACGTAGCACAGGCTTATCCAAAGCCCCTCAGTTTGTTAGCTTGGACCGTGGCTCAGTTGCCATATGTGGTGATAATTGAAACAGAGTGGGAGTTCATGGCTTTATTCCTTTTCAGTGGAGGTGTCCTAGGCAAGCTTTCAAATCTGCAGTAGCCTCTCCAGAGGCAGATAAGAATGACCTAAAAAGACCTTGTACTTAGTTCTTACAGCTTTCTTAAAGCATGCTTTGGTCCGTTGAAGATGAGTGTAAAGGAATATGGCACACTAAGTTCAAGGTGTTGGTTTTAGTATCATTTAGTTGGTTTTAGTTAATTTTAGAACGTCACCTATATCCTGCAAAAATATGAATGTATGCAAGTAAAAACAAACAAAAGTTAGCCTTTTAGATATGTTATGTTCCCAAATGGGTGTATTTTATTTACCTTATTTACATGTACCAATAGGTTGACTAAAATAGAAGCATGGGGATTTTGAGGCTGAATCAGACTCGGAGAAGATTTAGCCAGAGCAATTGGCAAGGGTTTCTGCAGGAGGAGGATACAGGGGTACTTAATTTCAAAATAAGTGTCCCTTTAATGTCCTAGGTAGGGGCTAAATGTCCCAAAATGTGAGCAGCTTCTGGCTCCTTCCCAAACATTTGACTTCCACATCAACTCATCATCTTCACAGAGATGACCACATGAAGCAGATTTATGAAGAGGTCTACGTGTTGATGCATCTCATTTCATACAGCTGTTTTTATTTGTGTGTCTGCTGTTGCATACTGACTGGTTTTTTTTAATTGGAGGGGTGCAGATCGGTATTTTGATTTGAAAGCATGTATATGTGGTGCACCATTTTGCTGGGTCTTCAGAACACTTGTGTAATTGGAAAGGGATGTATAAGCCAAACATTTGGTTAGCAGCATTTGTAGCTTCCTTGATTTAATACTCTTTTAAACATATTCTTTAAAGCCTGTTTCATACTTAAGAAAGAGTTGCCTAACAAACTGTGCTCATGGCGTGTCCTACTCTGGAAGGGTTTCCATCAGTCTTGCCAGCAGCGGAGGCTGTGCAGGAACAACGAAAGCAGCTAAAAGTTTTCTGTTGATTTCAGGTATTTGTGTATTTAATTGCCATTCCCCTACAGATGGCATGATTGATTTAAGATAAGAAGCTGAAATTAGAGGCGGAGGGGTGGGGAGAGAGAGAGGTGGTCTGGTCCAAAATCTGATTAGGACCACTCTGCTGCTGCTTTTGAACAATCTGTCGGTGCTCTAGGTCAGAAAATAAGACTTACCAAGTTTATAGCAAGAATCTAAAGCCAGGAGAAAATGTTGTGTCATATGACTCGTACTACTTTTTAGTCAATTAAGACAACGCACTGGAAAATTTTTGAAATTTCCCTAGTGATGCTTAACTGGGACAGTATTGAATGTGCAGGGGAAAAAAAAAAACTTAAAGGTTGACATCTGTCAACAGAAGCTAAATGAAAAATATGTGGGACATCACTGCACAAAAGCGATTGAAAATCCCAGAGGTACAGCAGCAAATGACACAAGTTTGAATCAGTAAGGGCTCGTAAACATGTTGTAGCTTTGGCGATTATCTTGGTTAAGGAAGTAATGCAGTGATGGAGAGGATTCTACTCAAATACAGTTTCATTTGCCTTGAAACTTAAGGCTTTTTATCATCAACTTCAAATCCAATTAGATTCAGTCCTCTGCGGTCTGGAAATTTCACCGTTGTCATGCATACATTTTCCATCTCGGAATCTTACTACCCTTCGATACGTTAATCCATTACTTGCCAGCAGTTCTTCACATTTTTTCCATGTGGAAATTCTCCTTGAAATTAGATCTGAGTTTGTGCTCACTTGAATTTCAAATTATTCTCCCTAGTTCAGTTGGTAAAGAGTATCTTGGTTAGAATCCATTTGTAATAAAATCTTGATTTGGGCCAGTCACCATTAACTTTGGAGTTGTTCTGATCAGTGAATTATCATCTGCTATTGTTTTTTACACACTGATTTCTTACCATGTACACCCTTCATCTTCATGTGGCAGTATTTTTGTTGTTGATATGACTTAAGTCTTTTAAGCGCTGCTGTAAAGCTAACATACTCCTTGCTCAGCCAACTAATTAACATGGCTTTGGCAAGCTGCCTGAGGTCTTTAGGTCTGACTGAACTCATCTGTACACACTGCTTAAAACTAGAACATCACTGAAATATCAGTGTAGGGGTACACTTGAACAACAGGGTGGCAGGAGGAAGGAGGAAGGGTCTGAGAGAAAGGCATTAGCAGAACAGAAATGCTTTCTTGCTTAAGTCAACATTTTGAAAGAGAGCAATGAGGTTGTTAACAGTTGTTAACAAAACACGTTGTCGATACGTGCTTTGCAAGTGTTGGTTCTTCATCTGAAGAAGGCAGAAAATAAAATCTTGACAGAGGTTGTGCTTCCTTACACTTCTGTGCACATTTAAATCTTATCCTTCAGGTCCAGCATTGACAAGTTTTAATTCTTGGGATTGAAACTCATACCTTCTTTCTTAAGCACCTTTTGTCATCTCAAGCGGTCAAGGCATAGCTGATAGCAATGAAAAAGTACTTGTGCAGAATGGAAGGTCACACACCCCGGATGAGCTGCAGAGCAGTCAAGGAATGCAGCCTGAGCACTCTGTCCAGCCTTAGTCCTCTCAGAAATGCTCACACTTGCTACCAAGGGTGAAACAGATCAACAGATGGTCCATAATCCACATTCTCTACAAAAACGATCATGTATGTCTCTTAATCCATTAATGAGTGATAATAACATGTTTCTTTTGCTGTTCATAGTGCCTTCTGGCAAGCATGAGCATACCCCTACCCCCTCTGTTTTCCTCTCTCCCTCTGTAATGGCTGCCTTTATGCAAGGTCAAACAGAAAAGAGCTGTGGTGTGCCATAAGCTGAGACAGTGCTCTGAAAACCAATAGGAATCCTTTCTGTTGCTTTGTCAGACTCAGAATTCTAAGTTTACAAGCATGCCGCTTCTCAGTTCAAGGACCCTGTGGGTCTTGTGGAGCAGACAGGATCCTTTCCCATTTATAATAAAGATTATTCAGGTCGAATTTTGCGGTCGGTTGTGCAGCCATGACCCCAGCCAGCACCCAGCCCCACCACCCAAATCCGATGAGCAGTCCTTTCAGGGAGGCACTGACAAGAGCAGATCTAACATAACTGTCCTATTTGGTCATGAATGCTACTGCAACAGCGATAGCCCATATGGAAAATGACCATCCTTCCAGAATTCTGTTTTTTATGCTTTTTACCCATAAGGGAGGCAAGTGTGAGTCTGTTTCATCTCAAGAGCAGAGGCCTGAAGGTAACAGGGATTCTCACAAATGCTGTGTGTGCTGCTGTCACGGTCAGGATTTGACCGTGAAGATGTTTGGGGTCCCTAAGACTGCTGGCTAATCTGAAGAGTACTCCATATTTAGCCAGGACAAAAATTGGAGGAAGGCCCCTCTCCTAGTTGGCTTTTTTCTTCCACTGTGTTACCAAATCACTCCCCATGTACATACTATATGGTATGGGGTTTTTTAATCCCCCTGTGTGCACTCGTCTTTTTGAGGATGGTGTCTGTGATTCTCAGGTTTACCCTGGAAGTCATCTGCTCTGCCTGCAGGGAAGTCTAGCACAAAGAGCAGGTATAGGAAGCATAGCTGAGTGTAGAAATGGCCACGACAGATAACTGAATGGAGACTACCATCCAGGGAGCAGTGTCTGGTAGGAAGCTTAACAGCTAGAGAAGGGATGGTTGGATTACGGCAATGCGACTGCTCCCATGGTGGCTTGTTCCTCACTGGAAGAGGCCAACAAAGTTTGGAAATAGGGCTGGTTGGCAATACTTTGGCTACCTGAGCAGAGCAGGGAGAGATAAAGCCATGGTCATGGTGTGTAAGAGTTTCAAGAGGGATGTGGAAACATAAATGAGAGTTGACATTTGAGCCAGCAAAATCTGGAGCCAGCTCAGAAATGACAACCAGAGGTTTTCTTCTCTGCTGTGGTGCAAACAGCATCTTCCTGCTCCAAACATCCACTTCCAGTAATGCAAAGGAAGAGGTTACTCCCACAGCCCCCACCCCTGATAGGTGGGGAGCTTATTCAGCTGCTTGATAATGCAAGAGATCTTGGACCACTGTCAGAGCTTTCATCTGGTTTAGTAATGTATTGCTTAATTAAGTGAATATCGTGTTCTGCACTAAAGATATGGCCGTCAAGGCATTGCTTAATTTAGTTAGTATTTTGTCCTGCACCAAGGCTGCAGCTGTCATGCCACAGTTAGCATTGCAGCCAGAGGAACAAGTGAGAAACCAGCGGCTGAGGGGTTGAAGTCCTGCGCAGACGTGCCTGCATCAATCCGAGTTTGCCCTCGGACCCAAGAGAAAGCCTCTTCCCAGCACATCATGATCTCACGCTGGGCTGTGCTCTGGTGGGAACCCTGCAAACTTTCTCCCACATGCCTGATGGCTGCTGGGGCTTGGCTGGGGTGGGCTGAGCGGGAAGTGAGCCTTCCTCCCCAGGGACGCGTCTGGGTTCTCCATTTCGCCTCAGCCCTGGGAAGACTTCTTGCTCTTTCTTACCCAGACGGCTTACGCATCTGCCCCAGAACATGCAGAGGTTTACAGCCTGACCTGACCATCAGATGCACTTTTAAAACTGCTGTTTTACTGCTAGTGCAATGCTTTCCTTCCCTGGTCTGTTGCAACTACCAGCCAGCTGAGCAGTCACACAAGGCACTGAAACAGAGCCTGGCCATCTATCCTTTTGTTTTCCCTCCCTCTGTAATCTCTTTGGCTCTTCAGCCACAGATGAAGGACCGAGCAATCAGCAGAGCTAGTGGGAACTTAATTTGTGTCTCATCTTCTGCTGTCATTCACCTAGTTCAATTGCACATCTTTGCAAAGTTCATTTGCACCAATAGGTCAAACCCATACTCCTTACTAGTAGGAAATTGAAAGCAAACACATCCTGCCTCATTTATTGAAAGCTTTGAAACAAAGATGTCTCAAATGTGATTTCATTTGTAAATACAGCAATTTTATTCTGTTTTTGGATGTGGCTTTTTTTTTAAGGAAGTAAATATTTAAACAGTTTCTTCATCTAAAGTAAATTTACGACCATCATTAGCAGTTTTGAGTCAATTGGACCTAAGAATAAGCAGCATTACTTTCCCTGGAGTAGATTTAGTAGGCAAAGTATTACTCACTGTTACACCACTTCAGACCTGAGGAAAATACTTCAAAGTTGCAAGTTCTAATTTATACTATTAAAAGTGTACAGGTCTGAGCTGCAATTGTTGCCTTCTGAAAACAGTTTTGTTCCTACCTTCTAATTTTTTTTAATTAATTTGATTCACTTGTGGCAGTGGCAAGTTTTAATGGGATTTCTTTTTAATTAAAGCGAGAGCATATGAATCCCAGAGGGTAGATCCTGCTTTTGTTGAAAACTGCCCTCATACAAATAGGATGCTGTTCCATTAACACTGCTGCAAGAAATAGATTTAAGGATTATCAGCAAGGCACAATGATAGCTCAGTCCTGCTCTAAAAATGTCTGAGATTGAGAGAGGCCCTTCTCCATCTTGATGTGCCTTTTATGAAAGAAGATAAAGGCAGCTAAATATAGTGAGGACGGTAGCTGTAGCCGGTGATGAGGGAAGAAAATAAAATTAAAGCTCATGATCTTTGTTATTTGGGAGAACTTAAGCGCTAGGGTGTCTTTTTAATCCCAAACTAAATGCAAACCTGTGCCACGCTGGAGCCTCTGGTTCTTGTCCCGTAGACTTACATGTCTGTATGAACTTGAGAGTGGAAACTTCAGGATTCAGTGCTCAGAAAGCAAATTTTAAAAGCAAAATAGTGTAGCAGCTGGTTTGGTTTTTTTTTCCCCTCCTCCTAAAAGTATCAGCACTTCATTTTGAAGAGGAAGAGAGGCAAGAAACAGGTGAGCCCCGAGCCGCAGGAGTCTGCCAGTCTTCTCAGCTTATCAACTCTTGTGCCTGTGACCTGCCGCACAGCTCTGGAGACCAGCAGAAACACTGGATAAAGCCCTCACCCTAGTTCAAGTAATGGCAGATAATCTTGTCAACTCCACTGTGACCGGAATATCACATGTTGTATTTCTCTGGGTATTTTGTTGTTCTTACCGTGTGCCTTTATGGTGCTGTGTACCACTTACATTGTTCGGCTCAGATTCCCAGAAGAAGGCCTATTCTAAGCTTAAAAAAATAATAATTTTGTTTGATTAGATAAAAGGGAAGAAAATCAGCTTACATATATGGGAAAATGCAAGATAAAACCTGTCACAGGAAATTATATTATGTTTTTGTTAGGCTCAAAGAAATGTGTTTTGTATTGTGCAAACACCAAACAGTTTGCTCTCTTCCTGCACAGCTTGCCATCTTTTTTCTTTCTTTTTTTAAATAAAGGTTAGGACTTAGAAAATGCAGTTTTCTGGAACATTTTTATTTTACTAGTCACAGATTAAATAAATCTAGGCATACTTATCTCAGTTGCCCTTTTTCTCAAGGACTCTGGCAAAATTAAGAAATGCAGTTATTCACAATCTGACTTCCTTGTATAGCAGCATCCAAATCACGTAGTCTTAGCAAGTCCCAAATAATTTGTAAATTACTTTGATAGTAAAGTAAGTAAAAATAAGTGATGTCTGTCTGAACCTCATCAACTTCAGGGACTTGGTTAGGGAGGAAACAAGATGAGAGATACTTCAGTTTTGATTTTTAAAAACTAAAATCTGATCTGTGATGTTCTGCAAAAGCAAAACCAAATCTTTCTCTATTCCTCCTTTAATTCGGTAGCAAGAACGAAATGAAAAACTGTGTTAACTAGGTGCTTTCTTGGCTTGGAGAATAGTAAGATTGTGTTTTCTTTTAATCTATTGCTACTGTGAATATTCTATCTGCTGTTAGTGATCTTACTAACCTAAATTCCCTATAACTCCAAAATGTCAGACAGTCCTTAAAAAAACTTAAATGAACACAGACTTGGGGAGGAGGGGGGGGGAAATCAGTAATTGCTGAGTCATACCTCATTTTCCTGCAGTCCCAGCTGCTAGCCTGTTTCTACTAATCGAGCAATAGAGGCTCTCATCTCAAAGTGTTTAGATATTTGCAAGGCACTGCATATCTTACGATGGAAATCCCATGTGAGTTACTATTTTTTTAATCAGCCTATCTCTTCTGTGGTTAATGGCTTGGTTGAAGTTTACAGAAAAACACTGCAGCAGAAATTTACATTTGGCTAACATGGCATGCTGCTGTAATTATACATTGCTGTAATTAATCCAATATCATCTATTACAGAATCTGATCTAAGCAAGAAAAAGTCATTGGCCACAATGGCTGAACTTTTAATTGCAGGCAGACCATATATGAGCTTACTAATGTTTCTCAGTGCTTGCAGAGAGTGGGGCACAGCATGGTCTTTCCCGCCCCACCCCAAGCAGCCCCCTATGCAGTGGGAGACCCCAAGAAAAATAAAGCACAGGCTTTGCACAGCAGGTTTACAGGAGGCAAGTTTGGCACCTGCTACACCTGAGGTCCCAAAGAGAACTAAGGTAGATATGTCTTTCAGCACCTGAAGGGCCTTCAGCACAAAGTGCAGAGCCTTTTGAAGGAGTCATGACTGTAAACCTGGAACAGGTAAAAATGCTGCAGACCACAGTCTGAAATAAAAGCAAACCTAGAAATTTTCATGAAGAATTAAAAATTAATCTGGTGTGCATGAAGTATTCTTAACCTTCATTGCATTCTTTTAGTGAAATACTAGTTTGTCTTGTTTATGTCCTGGTTTGAGCTAGAACCAATTTTCTTTTTTGGTAATTTTACTTTTCAGCTACGTCTCTTCTAAGAGACTGCACTTTCTGAAATTAACTGCATGTTTTTCAGACAGTGTCTGCTTACAGTTATTACTGGAGTAAGGGTAGGAATGTTATGAGAAAGGCTCTTGCTTATACTTATTCCTATGGAAACCAAGATCCCTGCTTGATTCTGCTGAACTTCTTATACACTGGAAATGAAAGGGCAGAAAAGGAGTCCCACCTGCAACCCTCCTGCTGGGAGGAGCGGGCCAGACAGGTGACCCAAACCTGACCCAGCGCAGTATTCCATCCCATACGTGTCATACGCAGTACAAAGCTGAGGGATCATGAGGGTCAGTCTCTCTTCTTCTATGGCTGACGTCCGAGGAGGACTCTGTCCATTCTTCTGCCTTCGGTCCTGATCCATGCATTCCTGAACCCAGTTCCTGTCTGCTGCTGAGTCACAGAATCAGAATCAGAGAATAGTAGGGGCTGGAAGGGCCCTCTGGAGACCATCCAGTACAACCCTGCTGCTAAAGCAGGTGCCCCCAGAGCAGGTTGCACAGGAATGTTCCAGGTGGGTTTTGAATATCTCCAGAGAAGCAGACTCCCTGGGCAGCCTGGGCCAGGGCTCTGTCACCCTCACAGCAAAGAAGTTCTTCCTCATGTTCGGGTGGAACTGCCTGTGCTCCCGTTTGTGCCCATTGCCCCTTGTCCTGTTGCTGGGCACCACCAAAAAGAGTCTGGCCCCATCCTCATGACACCCACCCTTTAGATACTGCTAAGCATTGATGAGGTCCCCTCTCAGTCTTCTCTTCTCCAGGCTGAACAGACCCCAGGGCTCTAAGTCTTTCCTCATAGGAGAGATGCTCTGCTCCCCCCATCATCCTCGTTGCCCTCCGCTGGACTCTCCAGTCATTCCCATCTCTCTTGAACTGGACACAGTACTCCAGATGCGGCCTCCCCAGGGCAGAGTAGAGGGGGAGGATCACCTCCCTCAGCCTGCTGGCCACACTCTTCTTAATGCGCCCTAGGATGCAAATATAGTCCAGACCGGGACTTTTCGCAGGGCCTGCCCTGCTGCACGTGGGTGGGAGATCAATACTGGTTTTGTATATATTTGTACATATTTCAGTATTTCCTGTTGATATTATTATACTTTTTTATTGTTACTGTTCCATTACATCTGTTTTAATTTTTCCAACCCATAAGTCTCTCTCGCTTTTCTCTTTCCCTTCCCACTCTGGAAAGGGAAAGTGTTAACAGAGAGCATCTGTCCTCCATTTAATAGCCAGCCCAGCTTTAAACCATGACACCTTGCAAGTGTTCCTCAAGTAGATAAAATCGCACCGTGCTGCTGATTGAAGGATACATGAACTGAGGACAACTTGTCACATAGGGCAAGTGGTGAACATGCACTGGAGATTTTCGTTCTGCTTATGGAGCAGAATTTAGCAGCAAAATATGTTAGGCAATGAGGTAGACCTCCCAGATAATTCCTGCTCATTACCTGTGTTTTACTCAATGTAGGGGGAAAGCTTTGTTAAAATACAGTATTATGCACCATTTAGAGGTGGGAATTGCTGTTGGGGTACTTCCTGCACGAGTCTTCTCATGCACATTTTGTATTATTCTTTGAAATAGGAGACCCAGAGCTATGGCACATGGCTATGATCTCTAAATTTGCTTGAAGATACAGCCAGAAGGAGTTCTTGAAACACATTTGAGAACAAAAATAGGTCAAGACAAAATGTTTTGCCTTTGGGTTTTCCACTAATCATTTGGTTGCATATGTTTAATATTATAAACCTGATTTTGTTCTATAGTATTACCCTTACAGCTTCTAGGTCATGTTCTGCTTTTGCATACAGCATTCTTAGCTCTTATTAGCATACTTGAGAGCTGCACACTTTGGTTTTGGAGGGCTAAACTTGGCCTTACAAAGACCGCTGACGTTTACAAACTGTTGATTTCTGGGTGTTTGTGAAGTAGTCCTAATGCACGTGAAGATTTTTAAGGCATACTAAAAGCATATGTCTTGCAGAAGATTTTATTTGTAGTTAGGAACAAACAGGGTATTTTTAAATAGAATAGAATAACTTGTCATTGAGGTGACCTTTAAGATAAAACCTCCTGCACTTTGTCATAGCAGGTAACTTTGGACTCTTCGTGTGGAACATGTTTTCTTAGTTGCTTCCTGTGTGCCCCCAGGATTTATGACCTGATTATTACTCTAATTACACCTATGAATTGTAAAGTCAATTAAATTGTTGAATGTTCTCTTGTTCTTACCTTGCTCAAAAAATGCAGCAATGGAAATGTTTCCTTAGGCAGGACTTAACTGCCTGTAGGGTTGGATTGCTTTTTTTTTTTTTTTGAGAATGGTTTCGTAAGTCTGTCAGAGCAAATTGTTGGATTTGTGCAAGAATGTTAATGGATCTTTTGCCTTTGGGTTGTTTTCAACAAGTACAACACCTGTTCTTGGCAGACCAAGAGCAGTGCTTTCCTGGTGCCTGTTTCCAGGGGAGTTGAGCAGTTTTGAAAGGGCCCTTAAATCTCTTAGAAATTCAGGGTTGACTAAATACCATGAACAGTTAGAGCAGTTGCTAGTACAGTCTACTTAATCTACAGCTGACCCTTTATGCAAAAAGATGGGGTTCATGGCAGGTCAAGTGATGGAATAGGGAGAGCTTGAATGATTCTGATTCGCAGAGAGATTGGCCCCCAAGCACAGCTGGCTCAAGTAAGAGTGAGGTGTGGTGCCTCCTTTGGAGGCACTCATAGAATCATATGATCATAGAATGGTTTGGGTTGGAAGCGACCTTAAAGACCATCTTGTTCCAACGCCCCTGCCGTGGGCAGGAACACCTTCCATCAGACCAGGTTGCTCAAAGCTCAATCCAGCCTGGCGTTGAACACTTACAGGGAGGGGCCATCCACAACTTCTTTGGGCAACCTGTGCCAATGTCTCACCACCCTCATCATAAAGTATTTATTGCTAACGTCTAATATAAATCTACCCTCTTTCAGTTTAAAATGGTTACCCCTCATTCTATCACTCCATGCCCATGTAAAAAGTCCCTCTCCAGCTCTCTTGTAGGCCCCTTCAGATACTTGAAGGCTGCTATAAGGTCTCCCCGGAGCCCTCTCTTCTCCAGGCTGAACAACCCCAGCTGTCTCAGCCTGTCTTCATAGGAGAGGTGCTCCAGCCCACTGGTCATCTTTGTGGTCCTCGTCTGGACTTGTTCCAACAGGTCTATGTCCTTCTTATGTTGGGGTTCCCAGAGCTGAACACAGTACTCAGGGTGGGGTCTCACGAGAGTGGAGTAAAGGGGGAGAATTGCCTCCCTTGTCCTGCTGGTCATATGTCTTTTGATACAGCCCAGGATATGGTTGGCCTTCTGGGCTGTGAGCATGCATTGCCGGCTCATGTTGAGCTCAAGTTGAGTCAACCAACACCCCCAAGTCCTTCTCGTCAGGGCTGCTCTCAATCAACTCATTGCCCAGCCTGTATGGATACTGGGGGTTGCCCTAACCCATGTGCAGGACCTTGCACTTGGCCTTGTTGAACTTGATGCACTGCACACGGGCCCACCTTTCAAGCCTGTCAGGGTCCCTCTGGGTGCCTGCCCTTCCCTCCATTGTGTCAACCACACCACACAGTTTGATGTCATTGGCAAACTTGTTGAGTGTGCGCTCAATCCCACTGTCCATGCCAACAAAGATGTTAAACAGCGCTGGTCCCAATACTGACCCCTGAGGAGCACACTCATCACTGGTCTCCACTTGGACATTGACCCATTGACCACAACTTTTTGAGTGCAGCCATCCACCCAATTTCAGTGAGTGGTCCATCTGTCAGGTCCATGCCTCTCGAATTTAGAGACAAGGATGTCATGCTGGAGAGTGTCAAATGCTTTGCGCGTGTCCGGGTAGATGACATTGGTTACTCTTCCCTTGTCCACCAATGCTGTAATCTTGTCGTAGGCCGCCACCAAATTTGTCATAGAATCACAGAATCACAGTACAGCACAGTCATAGCACTGTACAGCCAACATCTCCCCTTCAAGTGGGTGTGTGGCTCTGGCAGTTTGCACCTTGCCATCCAGGGGGGAAACAGACTCTTTTTGCCTGTTGCATGTCTCTAAGCACACCAGTCATATGGCAAAATGCAGGATCCCATCCCTCTATTCTGTGTGCATGTCTGCTCCCTCAGTCTTTTGAGTTACGTGACAGGAGATGCTTACGTGGTCTTTCACATGCCCAGATACACATCCAAAATGTGACAGGAGAAAGAATATAGTGAGAAGAGGTGAGACAAGTTAATTAAGATGAGCAGCTTAGTGTTGATCACAAGAGGTTCATATCCTTCCAAAAACTGGAATTCTGTCCATCACATCACCAAAATTCAGATGTCCTTTGTTCTGTGAGCAAATATGCATTCCATCTGTATGCCAGAGTGCATGTTATGTGATGATACTGTTCTGGACTTGTAAGTGAGGAGAGTTCAGGGACAAATGAGGCTGAAGGTTGTATTTTGTGTGCATGCATGGTGCATAGGTACATTGCAGCTGCTTCCCAGATGGAACATGGGAAAATACGTGTTATCAACAATGGCATAGTGCTTACCAGCACTAAAGGTTCAAACAGGACAGGCAGAAACATCAGTGAAATACCTCTTTATTTCAAATGGCTATCACAGATGTGGTTTTTGGTTGCTCATTGCTTTGGTGGAATGAGGGACTATTGCGGCAGGAATCGTTGGAAATTCCCAGGAGCTTTTAAAGTGGAGAGTGTTTTGGCTATTGTACTTCATTGGAGGATTGTTCGATGCGTGAGAGGCAGCATAAAATAACTTACATTGATAACAGGGTCTAGAGGAGATGAAAGGAACTGTCAGGACTAAGATTCTCAGTAAAATAATAGCTTAAGCTTTGTAAGAGACACCAAAGATACATACTTAGAGACCTGTGTCAAGCAAATTTGGTCTTCTAAAATGAGACCTGATGGGCTGGTGGGAACAGTGCTTTTTGCAGATTGGGGATAGTATACTGAGTCTCTTTTGGCTACCTTTTCCAGAAAGGCACAGGGAATGCTGGTGTACTGGAGAGCTCTGGGAGGAAGCCAACTTGCTAGCAGTGCTTCATCCAACAAGAAGTTGTTTGCTGAATCTGGGTAACACCAGAGTTAAACATTGCTTTGCCATATTCAGAGTATCACTTTTACTGAGGCTCATCTTCCCGTGTCTTGTGAAGATCAAACAGGCAAGAACAATGCTGCCAATCAGAGACTGAAGTATTAGAAACTTTAAAAATACTTGAAATTGCTGTCAGAGAGCTCAAGCAAAGGAGCGGTGGAAGGCTGTTCTGGATGGCTTGATGCAACCTTTTAATCATCTGGAATCTCTTCTATGAGCATCTTTAGCTTTCTTGTCATTGTCCACATCATATTTATTTTTTTAGTATTTTGTACCTGACTCCAGAAGAAGCTAAGTGAGAGCACAAAAAAAACATGCTGAGCTATCAAGCCAAATTGCCAGGCTTTTCATTTATACGGGATGGTCCTCTTCAGGGAACTTCCAGGCAAGGCAGCCGGATCACAGCCAGCCTTTCATTTCAGCCTTTGTTCTCAGTGACATGTACACCTTTTTTTGCATTTCAAGATTGTGGTTCGTTTACAGATTTACAAAAGCACTTCTCCATTGAAAATCACTGGATAGAAAACCAGGTAGCAAATGCTTCCATTATCTCATTATCCTAGAGGAAGGAGATATTCATTCACAAGCATCTGTGTATCAGCTAGTACCAGCTGGAGCTGAGCTCCATGCTTCCTCCTGGTCAGGAGAGGTGTATGTACCCCTTGTTACGCAAGATTTAAAAGTGCGTTAAAAGATGGCTCACCTCCTTCCAGGTAAAGGGTTTGAATATATGTGCCAGAGAAATAATGAAATAATTTACAAAAGCTACTTACATACCAGCACTGAAGCATGGAAGTTTCAGAGGCTTCTTGATTGCCTGTGCCTTCTTGAAAGGACCTTCAAAGCAAGGGAGGGAGACCTTTTGAGGAATATAGATTACGGTCTCTCCTTGTGCATGTTCTTCTGAGACACAAAGATTTAGACCGTTCCTGTCTCCCACCCCATTCACGTGGAGGTGGTGCTGTGCTTCAGTCACTAACTTTTGCTCCCCTCGCGGTTCCAAGTGGTGTTTGCTTTGACGTAGGCACACCATCATCGAAGTCTACAGTCTAAGGCAGATGGAAATTGTAAAATGAGCAAGGAGGAAAATAGGAGATAGGAAAAAAGTCAGTCAGTTGTTTTATACCACTGTCAGCCCGAGCTTCAGAAAGAGTGGATGAAAACACTTGGGCAGGCAGGAAGCATCAGCAGTGCGCTTCAAGGACAGGCAGAAGATTTCTCTTGTCTGTTTTGGACTTAGACTTACTTGCTTCTCCTAAGGCAGTGTTGCTAAGATAGGGATTGGAAGTGAGGCAGAGAAAATGTTGTGAAATTTTCTTAGATCTAAGTATTACATTGATATGACCAAAGAGAGAAGAAAATAACAAATGAGAAAGTGTTTTCCTAGCACATCTGGTGAGTGTGTAAGAAACAATGGAATCTTGTAATTTACATTTAATTTAACTGATCCAAGGTCCTAACCATATCTGAGAATATGCATAAATGTTTTTCTGCAAGATCACTTCATTTTAATCATAGTGTTCTGTGTCTTCAAAGCAGTAGCAGTCTCAGGAAGACCCATCCTTTTCCTAGATTATTTTTTGCACTAAATGTCCATGAATGAGCTTAATATAAACAAAGTGCTCCAATTCAGATTTTTACTCTTTTAAGGAAGAATTTTTGTCTCATGTTACTTCATGTAATTTTTCAAGAACATCCCCTTCTTTTTTCTTACCAGTTACCCCCGTGAGTATTTTTTTAAAACAGCATATGCTTTTTCCGTAAAGGCACATGAAAAAAGTTCTTTTTTTGACTAATATAATTGTAATATGTGCATATTAAACTCTTTTATTGGAGCTTAAGGGATCATAGAGGATGCCAAAGGTGAAATGCAGCATGACAGCAGTGAATAGTAGAGCAGCTGCCACTACGAACAGCCCTTGTGTGTCGAAATACACTTTGTAATTAACCTATTAAAATGTCTTAATAACACTTTAAAAATGCTTCCCTAGTTTGACCTTGGAGGTAGTGACAGGTCAGTCGCACGCCTGTGGATTGAGGGAAGGTTTAGCAGTTTTACACTGTGCACCCTTTGGGGAGAACTCTGTACACATGACTGTTTTAGCATAAGGAGGTGGTGTGGGGAGGAAGGACAAGCCTAGACAGCAAACAGTGCATGCATGCTGCTGTCTAACATGGCTGTCCGTTCATCCTGTCCTTTTGCAAATTTAACAAACCAGCATCCGTCAGGACTTGACCCCTGCAAGGAGGCAGGCAAAGGGAGCTAGGGTTGCCGCTTGGATCCATTCTTGCTGCTTCTGGTGGATCTTCAAGCATGACTTCCAGGATCTCGCTTCAGGTGTTTATTTCATATGGAGAAAACATGGGGTGCATTTGCCCCAGGAGTGCCACAGGCGCTCTGGAATTTGTATTGCCTTTGCCTGTTTCTCCTGTGTAAAATGGGGCAAGAGTTTAGCAGAGGTGCTTAATGCCTTAGCAGTGCCTTTGCTTTGTTCCCACTGAAGTCAGGTGGAGTATCTGCACTGAGATAAACTGTGATTAATGGATTAGGCAAAACTGACCAGTGTTGGTGGTTTTGAAAAGGATTCCTCCCACAGTGCTTCTCAGATATCCCAGACAGCATCTCTTACCTCTGGCAGAGAGGCCTCTGCCTGAGCAGTGAGAAGAGCCCAGTGAAATCAGAGGGATTAACAGTCCTGATAGGGAGAGCAGCAAAGAATGAAAACAATGGGGATGGGCCGACAGGTTCTCAGCAGGCTTGGCTGGGAGTCCTGGGGTGCAGCATTTCATGTTTCTCCCTCAAGCGGGTCTCTGTGACACCGGATGAACCCAGCCATTCCTGCTTAAGTTGGGGCAAGTCCCTGTACCTGCTTACAATTTAGCTTGCCTGCCACGAGGAATAGCAACATCTCCAGCTGCTGCCTGTAAACACAAGACAGAGTCCTGCACCTTCATGCAGCGCAAATAACCAGTCTTCCCTTTGCATGAATGTTTCTTTGATAATTGTCCTTGAGAGTAGAAGAGAGTACCTTTGCTTTTAACTCAGCAAACAGACCTGCTTGTGCTCAACATAGAGTGATAACAGTCATTATTAAGTGTGATGAAGTGCTGTCCAAGTCCTTCATCCTGATAAGCCAGTTGTGAAGAAGTAACAACAGTATGATAAATAAAGTGCCAGGAGGAACTGGAGGACTTGTGTGGCTGGTAGGTTACAATTTCAAGCATCTACTGCCCCTCCTAAACAGGTGGCTGAGCTGCCTTGTAAAGCACTTCACAAGTCCCTGCCTTTTGTAGCGTGATGCCCCAAGGCCATCCTTAACCACAGAGCAGCTGCACAAGAGACTGCGTTACTTGTGTACAGCTGATAGCCATCATCCAGAAGACGATATGAGCAAAACATGGGGCCACAGCATCCTGCCCCGACTGTCCCCAGTGCATGCACCTTCTTAAAGGCTTTGCCTTTGTCTGCTGTCTGCTCTGCCTGTGAACAACACATACCTCTAGTTCCAGTGACTCGGGCAGTCCCAGTCTGCCCACAGCATGGCTGTGCTCAACATTAGCATCAGCTCTGTTAAATCTTCCCTGAGCACTTCCCAGCACTCAGGCACCTGCAAAGAACTGGGATACCCCAAAATGGTGGCCTTGCTGAAAGTGGTGCCGTGCTGAGTTCTGAGCAATGCTCTTTAATGAGAGGAAAGGACACCAAGCAGTTCCAACTGCACAGCAATACTATGTATAATCTAATTATGCTAATAATCTAGTCTAGTACTTCAGGGTGGATTCAGGAGTCTATTATAACCAAGAAGATACTTTCTAGGTTTTTTTCCCACCAACATGTATGAAGGTCAGGCACAATAGGTTTTAGCGTCCCTCAGAGTAAGCCTTTGTGCTGATCTGTCCTCCATTTCTTTTCTTTCTGGCTGTAAACAGTTGTTTCCCCAGCCTCAGCAGTTATCAGGGAAAACCACAGTGGGACTGTCAGAAAAATTCCTAAAACCCACAAATAGATAAGGGTCAGCCAAGAAATATAAAGTGGGCTATGTTCCCCGCTTTCTGCTTGGTTTTAAATTGAATTGTGCAATGGCAAATGCTTCTCTCCAGCTGTCTGGAGTTCTTTAATGTCTTAGTGAAGACTACATACAGTGACAAAACCGACTGTTACGAGCGCTTTCTTTTAATTAGTTGTCTTGCTCCCTTTTCCCTGCTTGTACACCTCCACAGTCTTAACATCAGCCTTCATCTCTGAAGGCAAGTTGCGTCTGTTCCCTTTTGGCTCTTCCACACCTGTGATGGTTGCTCCAGTTTCAGCTCCCTCCATCTTCCTCCACCCATTAATCAGGACCTCCAGAGGGAAGCAGGGAAAGGTTATCAGCAGCACGTCCACAGTGTCCCAGACCCTTGAAGGTCTTCTCCCATGGAGTACGGTGTAAACGTAAGAGGAAGCTCTCAAGGAGCTGTTCCTGCAGCCTTCTGTTCCGGGAAGATTGCCATGCTTAACCTACTAGAAATAAGGAAATAAGCTAGGTTTAATGACAGCCGTGGAGAAGTGCTCCAAGAGAAGTACAAACAGTGGCTTTGATTCATGTGCCTCCATTTCTTGCTTTTTCTCACCAGCACCATTTGAAGGCAGACACCTTACTGTTTGACTGTAATAGAAAGGTGTTTCAACTAACTACATGAAGAAGCCATGCACTGACCTTGACTTTCCTTTGCCACACTTAATACAAAAACCAAGCCACAGCTGTTTAATGAATAAATACAGATGGAAAAGGGAAACACAAAAATGGTTTGGGCATGATCTCTGAGGCTTTTAGGGTACATAAAATGGGGTTGGAAAGTGTTTCAGGAAGGGGTTTGTTTCCTAAATTAGACGAGAAAACATTGGAGGAACTTCAGAAGCTTGGAAATGCATCTCAAGAGAGGAAAGATGGTGGCAGTAAGGTAATCTTACTGGCTCTAGAGATGTGGGTGGTTCCCTGCTGCTTGCTGCTCGCCGTCTTGTTCACAGGCTGGCATTGCTAACCTGTGCTAAGCATTGCAGCTCATTTCTGTGGATCTGCTTCCTCTGGAGATCTGTTAAGCAACAAAAAGGTTGCATTTCTGCCAGGCTGTATGCTTCATCGCTAATAAGACAGGCTCCATGGAGAATATCTTGTGCGAAGCTGGGTAGAGGGAGCATGGAGGGAAGCCTGTGACCTCCAGGCAGGGAAGAGCAATGCTTCAGCAGGAGAGGGTCTGAAAGTGTGGCTATGCCTTCAAGAGAGCCTTTGGGTGGGCCTGGCATGCCCCAACACTAGGCTGCCCATGCCTTCTTCCCAGTCAGTGCTCTGGAACAGTGCTCGTGGAGCACTGGGGGTGAGGAGGGGTCTTCAGATGAGCCTCATGGAGGGAGAGGCTTTCTGCCTACAAGGTCACTTGGACCTGTCTGTGCTTGCAAGGGCTGGCTCAGGCACTGGCTGGGTGTCGGCGCCGGGTGTGCAGGCTTTTCAGTAATTACAAATCTGCACATACCTCCGCAAAGGCCATTCACATAAATGGCGCAGCAGTGGAACTGTGCTTCTCAAGCTGGGTCTCTCCCAGCAGGTGGACCTGGAAGCGTAGGAGAGCCTGGTTTCGTAACAGAAATTCCTAGGTGGAGTTATGTATTGAGAAACTTGTTGAGGCTGCAACATTTATCTTGTTTTGATGGTATTTTTTTTGGTGGTGCTCCTTAGAAACCAAGTGACTGCTTCCTTTCTGGCTCAACAAGGCGCTTTTTAAACAATACTAATGAAACAGCATCAGGGTTTCCTTTTAAATGTTGCTTCTGACTCTCTAAGAGGTGGGCTGCTACTCGCAGACAGCACTCTGGCATCTTACATCCGAAGGTGCTCCAGTTAGTCAAAGCATCTATTTCCATGCAACTTTGACTGTCACCTGTCCTTTGCTTTTGTTTGCAAATTACAGGAGGTGGAAAGACGAGTGTGCATGTTTTACTTTCCTTGCCAACAGGAACAGTAATAGGACCAGACAATGCTCTCCCTCTGCGTAAGGGCTCTGAAATAGACTTAAGGGGATGTGTGGGCAACTGACAAAACTGCAACGCTGCATTTAAGATTAAGGAAGAGAAATCAGTGAATTGACCTTTTTCTTGTTTGTAACCTTTCATTTGAAAACCAGATCACATACCTTGTGTTTGCCTCATACTTCACCTATGCTTTATGATTATTTTATTAGCTACCACGTTTTAAATGCATGTGTTTGGATTGCACCTTAATGATCAGCTGTAGGGATCTTGACTTTCACAGATTGTTTCTGTAGCAGTTGTTTAGTCTTGCAACTCAGAAAATACCTTGAAGTTAAATGTAGCTGTTTTCCAAGAACTACAGTATCTCTTCATATGCAGCACTACCCACTTCTGGGAAGTTTGGATCCAGGCTGAATGTTGGTGGTTGTCTGTAAAAGACAGGTAAGATCAGTCTATCTGAATTGCTCTAATCTAGCAGATCTTTCTTCTTCTTGTGTTATGCCCATCACTGTGAATGGCAGCTGCAAGCAGTGATAAAAAAGGCCTGCAAAGAACATCATACCTCAGCCCAAAACTGTTGCATGCTCAGAAGCAACCTCTTGAACTGAATCCACGATTTTAGACTAATTTATAAACATCTGTCTTCACATGTACAAGTGACAGTGTTCCAGCCGTAACAGTAATCAATGGAAGGCACAGCTGGTCTCAGTATCTTGAGCCAAAGAGCCTTTGTGGCTGTGTAATGAATAGCCACTCCTAGTATCCATACAGAACATCCAACCAGCTGGATGCAGGAGCTGATGCAATAACCATATGGCTACCACTTAAATACCAGTAGCAGATATTTCGTCTTAATGCATTGTGGCTACTCAGTGGGGCAAAAAAGCAGCATGTAACAAATGATGCTGAAAAGGCATCATGGTATGGCAATACTCAGGGAATTAGTCCCACTGCTGGGTTTCCAGGCAGCTGCTAGTGCGTGGAGTGCTTTCATCCTTGAAAATGCTCCATATCTTAAGTGAGACTCTTCTGCAATAGCAGCCTTTATCCATCCTGGCAGGGACAAAGTGAAATTTTGTGCAAGTAACATGACGTTATTGTTAACAATAAGTGCATACCACCACACAAGAAACGCACTTATGGGCACACATGGCACCAATACAGACATACACACACGTGTGTGTGAGCATGCACAGACATCGCTATGTTACTGGGCATGTGCACCAAAGCAGCCTTCTGCCTCCTCCTTTCCCCGTGCAAAGGTTATTTCCCATAATTGTGCCCTACGGCAGTGACATCTGGCATAAGAGAAAGCTCTGACTAGCTCGGCCTCCATCTGCTCTGGGCACACAGTCATTAAGCACGATTAATGCCATGAAGGTAAAAAATCACTTGCCATAAAGAAAACTCAGATTGTGCTGCATGTTGGAAACGCTGTAAGTGGGTGAAACTGCTTATGAGTGCTAAATAGAGGCTGATGTCTCACAGCCTCTGTCAGCGGATGGGAGCAGGAGGTGTATGCACAGGCTTCCGTAGCTATTGTTAGAGAATGTCTTTTAGTAGAAAGCCTTCAATATAAAAATGTCTCTAAGTGTTTAAGAGGCATTGCAGTAACTTCTCATAGCTTATATATAAACGGTACTTCATTATGACTAATTAATGAACAGAAAGTGAGGGGATTTGTACAAATCCTGTTACAAAATTTCTCCATTGTTAAAGAGATGATGCTGAAAGGCAGAAGAAAAGAATTACTGTACTGGAGAATTAGAGGAAAAGAGTGTGCCCTGAGGCAGCTGAGTGAACATTGATGGGAGGCTGTTGTAGCTGTTGAGATTTAAAATATGATGAGGCTTTGTGTATTGACAGAAAAGGAAGAAATCACCAGTGTTAGGACAACACTGAGCACTCATCAAAACTGCATAAAATACCTGACACACCTGGAGCAATGTCTGACCAGAATCGAGTAAATTGAATATTTATTAATTGGAATGGCAGGGAAGAATTTGACACAGCTGGATTTTTATCAGTGTCTGTCCAGCTGACTTTTACCTCTGTGAAAACAAAGCTGCTAAGACTGTCGTGTCATTGTATCTCTTTTTGAGAGGTATTTCTACATGCAGTCCTGTCGTGGGGTGAATTCATGGGTCCTTGTTCCTTATCCACCAGTGGTTCTGCAGTTGTATTTATCTGAGGATATAGTAGTGCCTGAATACGTCCTTCGGAGACAGAGCTTGTCTTCCAAAGACCTGAGCAGGGCGCAGGCCATTAGGTGTGGCAGCTCACTGCAGGAAAGATAGGACTTGGGCAAGAAAGGACATAGTTTTGCCATCAAATGAGAGATCAAAACAAGGTAGGAAGAAGCAGTGAAGGAGTTAGGAGGGATGAGGCTAACATACTGCAAGTTTCTAGGAGTTTGGATTGAGTGTAGCTGGTCCCTGCTCCCCATCCTTATCCATATTATGTTCAGAGACTATTTACATAGTACTTTTTGCATATGGATGCAAAACCTACCTGCTCAGAGGAAAAGCAGATGAGTTTCAGGCTAATGTTTCACACTGCTAGCTTTTTCTCCAATTAATTGTGTGAGCCAATACATTATTTGGCATAAATATGTATGGTATTACTCCTGTCCCCTAGGAAAAAAGAGAAAATGTAACACAGAAGCCGTAATCATACTGTGTGGCTGGTGAACTTCTTCAGATGGCTGGTGAACAGGAACATCTTGATGTGGCCAGGGCTGCCTGGGACTTCCCAGCTGGGGACTGTATCTCTTTCCCCTTTCCCTCTTTCCATTCTTGGAGCTCTTGTAGTGAAACAGTAAATGAACACGAGACCCACGTGTAGGTTTCATGAGAAGTTTTAGGAAGGAGGGGGAGACGGAGTGAGCAGATGAGAGCAGAAATTTTCCTCCATACCCAGCTTCCCAGCCCCAGCAGAAAGCATGCCAAGGGGCGTTGTTCTTTAAGTGCCGAGATCCGCCTGACCATGCGTGAATAACCTCTCTTAAACCTTCACAAGGCCAGCGTGGATTTCTCTGCTTCACAGCCCTGAAATCGACATGGCAGAGAGCCTTTGAATGCCAGCAGATAGCATCAGCACTGCTCGCCCACACCTGAGACCATGCCAGCAGTGCCTGAGCCATGCTTGGCCGTGCAGAGGAGGTGCTGGCAGAGGGGCCAGGGTGCAGTAGGGAGTCGGGTGCGAGGAGGGATAGGGTTCACAGGAGGTCAGGAGGCAGCAGGGACTGGTGCTGGTTGCGTGCGGGGTTTGGTGCTGAATCCGGGGAGGCTTGGATCCATATTTATGACAATTATTTATTATTTATTGTTTTCTGCAATAAAGCTTGGCAGGCCAACGCTTGCGAACTGGCGGTCTGAGAGAGATTATTGATTTCATGGCCGTGGTGGTGCAGACTGCTCTGCCACGAAGCATCGGGAAGAGCATTATGCAAAGGAAGAAGGGATTTTTCTCCCTGAGTTCCCCAGTGGGTTGCTGAAACTTTCTCCTGTGCAAACAAGGCGGTTGCGTGAGCATCCTCTGTTTCGTTTTTCCCTTCTGATGCTGTTTCATGCAAAGGAAATGAGCTGCAAGTGTTTAGCTTGGCATTGTAACTTTGGTAATCGTATCCAGGGCATAGAGTAGCATGGGCTGGTGCTTAATCATTCACTCATTATCTCAGTGTCGTTTGAGCTTGGAAGACAAATAGAGGGTAAGAAATTGTGTCAGCCTGTCTGAGAGGAGCAGGTATAAGATGGTTCAGGAAGGACAACATACTTCCTGGGTTTCTGGGTGCACTGGCTCATTGCTTTTCCAGCACAGCTATCGTTGCTCCTACGGGTTTTGGAGGAAATGTCTGTATTTGAAGTGCCCATCTGCTTGCAGCTGTTGTCATCTTTTAATTGATGTAATCCTGTCGGATAAGAGTCTCTTGCACTGTCATCTGATTGCCAGCACCTCCTGTGTCACGCATTCTTTTTGTCCATACACTTTCTGTATAAATACCTTCCTTATGTACCCAGGAGTTCTCCTGAGGGTTGTCTTTACTTATGTGGCCATACAAAGAGGTTTTCTCCCCTCTCCAACTATGACTACTTACCAATCAGGGCATTTCCAAAAGGGATAGGGACACATGAACACTGTTGTAGACACCACTGGTAAGACCGTACCTGGAATACCATGTGCATTTCTGGCCAGTCATGATCCAAAAATATGACTTGACACTGCCGTGGATGAAGGGAGGGTCTGCATGGACAGTAGGGAGATGAAAACCTCACATGCAAATTGAGATTAAAGGAGCTTTACTTGTTTAGTCTAGTGAAATGCAGACTGGGATATATCAGAAGTTTATATATGCATCAGGAAAGAAAACACCAAGAAGGACAGTAGGTTACTAAACCAAATGGTCAGTGCTGGAAAAAGAACAAACAGGGGTGAACTAGCCATTAGTAGATGTAGACTAGAAACTAGAAGCCAGGCCTTAAGGCTCAGACTAACATTTCCATGGCAACAGTGCAGACAGATTTTCTTAGCTGTTTTTAAGACAGAGCTTGAATAGGTTCATGAAGAGGATGAGCTGACATGCTTTCCTTCCATAACAGGTGACGGGACTGGATGACACAGGAGATCTTGTTTCCTTCTTGTATCAATCTATTCACAACTTGCATTTATTGAAATTACTGCAGCAGTTTTGCAGTGGAGCCTGAGATGCTGCAAATGGAAAGCACATTCCTGGACTTGAACTGTATACAAAAACTACTTCCAACTATGAGCTGAACAAGTTTCACAGGATTAGGAGTGGGATGCCTAGCTGGTGGCTTGGTAGCTGACCACCCAAGGTAAATGCGGTGCTTAGGAAACTGCAGTACTGATTCATGCTGGGTCATTTTTGTGTTTGTTCAGTTGGAAGCTGAATTCAGCCAGACATGAACCACTTTTTTTTTTTTTCCCCCTTTTTACTGAGATTACTTTTCAACTGTATCACCAGACAGATAACCAAAACCAGCATGGCCAGGGAGGATGTGAGCAGGATTACAGCAACTCCTTTAGGACTGGCTTGCACTGCCATGTGACCGTCGCTGCCTGTTCTATTTGTGTCAGTATCAAACCACAGTGCCAGCGCCATTGCAAGTGCTGTTCAGCTAATGAAAAGGTGGTTCTGCTGTGATGATGCTACACATGATCCCGGCTGTGGTTATGTGCTTGTGATATTTTCTGCCAAACCACAAGAAGTTGCACTTTCATGATTAGTGCATAATCTCTTGTTGAGGCAGCCCAGGAACAAGTTTGCCGTATTACCTAGGGTGGGACACCCCAGAAAACCTGAGAAGGAGAACCATTAGGCAGTTATTCAGTATGTTCCAGGACAGCCAATTTACAACTTTTCCGCACTACCTTCTGACACGGTTGTGTTCCTCTTGTTCTTTTCATATTTGGGCTCTCATAGGTAGTGAGCTAGGAAGCTATATATATATGTGAAATCCTGGTTGCAGTGAAGAATTTAAGGGAGTTTCCTTTTTCTACTAATTGTTTCAGGATTTTTGTCATCTTTCCCACTTGTGAAAGTGTTTGGCTTTTGGTCTTTCAGAGGTTAAAAGGTGGGCAAGCAGCAGTTGGATCTGATTTGAAAAGAATATGAGTGAGAATTCAGGATTTCCTGCTTAGGGAGAGCCATGTGAATGCCAGTGAATAAGCCCAGTCCAAAGCTCATTTGCACTGTACAGTTAGATACTCATTTAATTCCACATGTTTTGAGCCATACCTTAAAAGCACATGTTGCTGAGATCCCAGAGCTAGACTATGGCTTGCAAAACATCTTCTTCCTGCATTTTTGGAGGCAGAATTTGTTCGACAAGATGCTGGTAAGCACTTCCAGATCTTCACCAAGCCAAGACATTTTCTGTATGATATGAAAATAATTCGTGCCTCTGTATCATCACTAGTTGCATGCAGTGCACAGACTGATTTATTCAAGGGACGTTTTGCATCCAGTGGCTGATAAGATCTTAGTCTTCATGATCTCATGCATTCCTTCTGAGAGATGTAGTCAAAAAAGAGCCACTCTCATGTATAGCTGCGTTGCACAGCATTTGGACAGACTACTTTTTTCTTACACCCTTCCTTACTGCTTTTCCTTTCAAACAAAGTAGAAAATTGTGCTCCTCAAATTTTTGCTGTTTATGTGAATTAATCTTTCCAGGCAATGTTAGTCAGCCCATAGTCACCTAGTTAGCCTTTCTTTTTTTTTTTTAACCTTTCTTTTTCAGAATAAAGGCTTTTTCTCTTGATGGCATAAGCTTTTCTAAGAAAATTATTTGGTACTAGACAACTTCTTGCCTACGCTTTTCTTGAAATACTCCGTACGGTATTATTCCTTGGAGCACAAAGTATCAGCTGATGTTGTAATCACTGCACACTATGTTTTCCCAGAGATGGCACTTTTTTGTTAGGAGGACGGACATCTAATAATAGCAGCAGTGTTGTATCCACAGAGGTTTACCGGGCAATGAGGGAGACAGGTTTTGTAGAAAGAAGCAATATCTTTCGCTAGACTGACTGAAAGAAGCAAGAAAAACCCCCAATGCTTTGGGCTTAGCACCCATTCATCAGCTCACGAGCATGATAATTTGACTTTCTTCCACAAAGCAACTGGATGCTTTCCAGGTTTGGATGCTCCAGGCTTCCGTCCAGGCCCCAAATAGAACTTTGCTGGCTTTGCCACGTTTTTTCATTTGTGTATGGAAATATGCTTAGCCTTTGGGATATGTGACTGGAAAAGACAGGCTCCTCATATTGCTGACATTGCATATTTCTGGTGTACTGTCTGAGATCTTGCGCAGGTTGTCTGGTCACAGAGATAATTTCAAATCTGGTCTTTTGTGTCACATAAAATGCGGATAATAAAATGATGTGCAACAGAAGAGAAGAGGTAAGATGAACAAAGTGATAAATTTAAATCAGGAGATTTAAAGCCTGGTCACTTTAAAATTTGTAGCTCACTTCTTTCCAACCAGGAGTAGAAAATTAGATCTTTGCTCCTGTAGGTGGACTCTTGCTATAGGGAGGAAGGAACAGTACAGTAGAACCATAATAATAGTAGTAAAAATAATAATAATGCTACTAAAACAAGCAACAAATACTAGAAATACCTGTTGCTCTTTCCTGAAGAGTTCACCAGGCTGAATTATTGGGCTTTCTTATTCAGTCCTGCAGTTCTTTTTATGGCAATATTATGCTCATGAAGTTCAGTAATTACAGATTGAGACCAGGTAGGATTAGGCTCCAAAGTACTTTTGCCCATATTAGAGATCATCAAACCAGGTTGTTTTGCTGTTGCCGAACCCTGCAATTACTTTAAAGTCTTTGAGTGCACATTTCCAGGGCTGAGAGAGCCTCTGGCTCCTGTATAGCAGTGTCCTATGCCAGCCACCCTACATTCTGTACAACAGGTGTGAATCCAGTTTTCTACCTTTTGTAAGGGAAAAACACCATTATGCATTATTTCTCACAGCAGTTTTGTGTCTGCATGCTGCATGCAGCATGGACGAAACCAAAGGCATTTCAGGAAATTTCAAATGTTTTGGTGTCAAATGTCAGAAGTGGTGAGCAGAGGAAGGGGAGTTAAGGTCTTCCTCACACTGCTGGGACTGTGTCTGCCATATGCTCTGCTGCATGAGATGTGGCATTTCAGTGGAGCCCTGAGAGACCAGGAAAATGCAGTGAACCATTTTAACGGGGAGCAAAATGAAAAATGAAAATTGAAAGTCTTGAGCATCTTTTCCTCTTGGGTTCTTTGAATAGCAAAATTTAAAAAGATACGATATGGGTACTTCTCTCACACATTGATTTTACGTGAAGGATTGTTTTTCCTGCATTCTTCAAAGAAGAAAATGGATTAGCAAGTGTCCTCATAACCATACTTTCTGCACACCACTTGCAAAATATGGTATAAACACCTTTCTGATAAAAGACTGAGAATGATGAGATGATTAAGTGATTTTTCCCAAGGCATCAGAGCCTCGGATTGGATTTGATCTCATAAATTCCAGTCTAGTGTTTTAGCCACATGCATTTTTCACAGCAGGAGGTTTCATCTCTTTGATAGAGTTTCTCATCTTCTTTATTCATGGACAACTGGAAGACAAACAACTTTCATCAGCTTGAGTAAGTTCTTAACCTTGTCCAAAGGCTTTGTATTTATTGGGAAATAAAAGGTGGTGTAGAAAGGCAGCAGTGGTAAATCCTGTGCTGTCAGAGTCTCACAGGAAGTCGAATGACCCTTGCTTGAGAAACACAAACCACAAAATGTGGGTGTGATATTTATTGGTATGTGCTTTGCATTCTTCTGCAAGGACTGAGTGCATTTTGCATCGCTACTGTAAATCCTGCCTACCTTTTCCAAGAAGATTTCAACACTAACTCTTCTGAAAACGACCCTCTGGAGAGAAACGCTGTGAGTGTTAACATTTTGGCTTCTGGCTGAGTCCTGGAAAGCTCTCCCTTGGTGTTAGTGATTTCTGGTAAGGAGGATGGGCTTTCAGACACAGTGGGCGTTGGTTAGCATGTACTGTCGGTGTCAATAGACCCCCACTTGGATGGCACACTCGTATCTCTTTGTGGCTTCCCTTTAGTATATCTATTTGTTTGCTGTTTCTCCCTGAAGACAAGTCAACAATTGCATTCACTTTCTGATCTCGGTATGGGAGTGCTTATAATAATTTTCTGACATCAGCGGCTCTGTGATCTCTCATTTAAAATTGGCTATGGGGGGAAGCTCTTTCAGTAGTCCTGTTTGGGGTTTTTTTTTATTAAAAAGAGAGGGGGGAGAGCCCAAAATGAAAGGGGAAAAAGAGGGTTAACTTTTTGCAGAAAGTAAGTAGATTATATTTGTATAGGTGCAAGGTCACAGAAGTTCAGATTATGTCTTTTTGAGTGTTTACCTGTGTGAGTATTTCTTAATGCAAAAAATGTAAAGGCAGCTTTAATGTGTTGTTCACAGTTAATTAACTGTCCTAAATATGGCTGATATATCACAGTATTTTTGGCTATCAGTTTCTAAGCTATTCAAGAGCACTCAGTTCATCTGCTAGGAAAATCAAAGATCAGAAGCTTGTTTAATATTCTATATTAGGTCAAAACGCTTTGTTGTTAGGGTTTTGTTTGGGATCTCCTAGGTTTCAGGTGCTTTGGCAGAGTTAGTTCACTGTTAACTCTGCAGAATTGTGTCTTAGTACTTAGATTGATCCGTTCTTCATCTACATTCTCTTTCACCTTCAGAATTAAATCCTGTGGTACAGACTTCATGATGTGGGTAATGAGCAAAGTACACAACCGTTAATGAAAAAGGAAGATGTTAAGAGGCTGTAAGATGAAGATGCATGTGGATAGGATTGTATCCATTCCATGGCAGTTTTTTGCATATCTGGCCATGAGAAGGTTCAAAGGACGTACGGAATGGCTGATTCTCACCAAAATCCATGTTTCTACCCTTGGCCATACCGAAGTAACTCTATGTTACTTCAGCAAAAGGAACCTAAGCTATTTTGTGTTTGTAACTTAAGTCCTCCTGTGATCCATGTTTGTGTCATGTCCAGTTTTCTGCTCAGGAACAGGATTTGTCATTTGCTCTTTTTCTGGTTGCTATAAAAACGTACTAATTGGTGAAATATTGGCCATGATACCTGGGTTTGTTCTGGCTTAAATCACTTTCAGCTACTGAAGAAATAACCAAAGTAATTTGTTCTTCCAACATTAACTTCAGAAGTGTCAAAGCAAGAGGTCAAAATACAGAGAGAGGTGAAGGAAAATAAGAGTTGCTCCGTGACTGGTTATTGAGCAGAGCCACCTCGGTAAGCTAAGCAGAAGCCAGAGCTTTACATTGTGCGCAGTAAACATTGTATGGACATTGTTAAAGCCGCTGCTAACTGATGTATATATTGTATAATTTTGATAATTTTAAACAGATCTGCACATTTACATTTTTTTAATTGGTGCCACATCTGTGTTAATGGTATGTGTGCAACAAATACAGGTATGGTAGCAAACTTCTCAGCTGAGCTGGAGCTCAGGTGCGTGTTGTTTGCCAAGTACTTGGTGAAGCCACAACTTTAGTACTTGCCTAGGTTTTTTTCATGGCTATCACTTAACCATCAAGAAAGACAAAATATGTATGAGGAGATACAGCTTCTTGGGTGATTTTTTTAACAAAAGCACTGAGTGTGTCAGGAGTGCTTCTGCTGGTGGTCATGCTACAGTAGGACTTGCAGAACTGCATTATGACTATTTTCAGTATGCTGAGCTGATGGGGCAGCAGCACTGTGCACAAGTGCCTCAGTTCTCTGCTAGAAGTAGCTTTAGAGATGAGTCTTGCATTGTTCTTCCAGGATCTCTGTGATTTATTTGGGTGTGATTGTGCCGTTCAAGTACTAGAGATAAAATCTTGAGGATAACTGAGTCAGATTTGAGTTGATATAAATCTAAAATTGTTTCTTCTTCCTCTGCCAAAGGGGAAAAAAAAACAACACAGGTTAAGTCAGTTACTTGATCTGCATGGCTGGATTTGCATCAATGATGGTTTGTGAGTAGAAACAACCGCCATGGAAGAAAAGCAAACATGGCCATGGCGTGCATGCAGCATCCCACTGTTTTCTGAGCAGCAGCAGGGTACTGAAGTACCATTTCAGTTCATCACTGAAATAATATAAATGTCAAAAACAACAGAGCTTTACTCTTTCACTAGTTTAATCTCTTGGAGACTAGGCCTTGGTGTCTACTTGAAAAACTGACAATCCATTAGAAAAGGAAAACGTAACCACAAGCAAGGCTGCAGCATATTGTATTTCCAGTGTTGCAAAGAACTCACTTAAGTGTATTCTGGAGAAAACCTTTCAGTTTCATTTAGGGTGGTGACTTTATTTACTATAGTGATTTTATCATGAGAGTGTTTATAGCAGCTTCTGTGTGAATTTATTCAGTAAAATCATGCTGATTGCCAAGCATAGGTCAGGATGCCGGAGACAGGGAAGGGGAATCCCTCCTGGCAGGAGGAAAAGGGATTTCCTTTGAGCCAGGAGAAAAGATAATAGCAAAAATAAAAAATGCAAAGCTACAGATGGTCTCTGATAGCTGCTTCTGGGCTTGTGAAGCAGGGTTGAATGCCAGCAGTGGAAATACAAGCAAACTCAAGATTTGCAGGCAAAGGAGCGACCCTGCCACAACGTGCGAAACATGCTGTGCACCATTGGCTCCCCCACAAGGAGAGGGAGGTTCAAAGGTTATCATCCTATTTATGCTAATTGAGTTTGAGCTAAGCTCTTCCCAAGAAAAAAGCCTCTTATTGAATTAGTTATTCAGTTCCTCGGGGTGCAAGTGGAATGGGTGTAATGCTGTCTTAGAGTCTGCTTGGGGGGGGCCCTTGAACAGTACAGCTAAAGGATTTCTCTCAATTTAAGCATCCCTCAGATGAAAAGCAACTAGGAGACCTGAGAAACGTGCGTGCCTTTTGCTATTTAGTCTGTCTATAGAAGGGGCCAAACGTGTTCAGGTACACAGAACACTGGTAGGTCCTCTGCTTGTCCTTGGAGCAGGGGCTGAGGGTAAGAACAATTTATTTTTGTGATATTGTTAAACAAGTGTAGTTTGTAATCTTNTAGGAGACCTGAGAAACGTGTGTGCCTTTTGCTATTTAGTCTGTCTATAGAAGGGGCCAAACGTGTTCAGGTACACAGAACCCTGGTAGGTCCTCTGCTTGTCCTTGGAGCAGGGGCTGAGGGTAAGAACAATTTATTTTTGTGATATTGTTAAACAAGTGTAGTTTGTAATCTTAAGAATGTGCGGTAAAGAGGAGGCGGCGTCAGAGCTACCTACAGAGAAAATCAAGAATCTATAGGGATGTGTCGTGTTTATTCCTTCGTTGTGTATTTACGTGTTGCTGTTACTTGAGGGAACAAGTCAGAAGTTATGTGAAAACATGTTGTGTATGTTTATGTGTCTCTGCATTTATATTCATAGAGCAAGCGTATGTCACTCTGTATGTAGGAAAGCATTGTTAATAATTTTCATTTCTGTAGCCCTTTCTATCCCTAGGCTTTTGCAAGGTTCATAGGCATGAATTAATTAATTAAACCTCATAGCAATCTTAGGAGATGCATGTTAAGATAGGTTTGTGGCCTGGATTAAGTTAAGTATTTTATTCAAGGTAACGCAGCAAGTCAGAAGTGGATAGGAGAATGAAATCCAGATCTTCTGATTCTGAGTCTCTTTAGTTGCTTAATACCTGTTAGTTGTCTTCTAAACTGGATTTTCTTCAAGACCATTAGCCTTGAGGACTCAAAGTACAACAATTAACTGTAGCAGTATAGCTATGGGCAAGATTGACATCTGAAAAGTGTAAATTTTCAGGCTTGGCCTGTCGTTTTTTGTACACTTATTCTTGCAGTAGATTGCAGCATTCTGTTTTTTGAAAGCAGTCTACTAGTCTCTGATGGCACTTAATATGAAACAGTTACTTTGCAATTCAAAAATACCTATTATGTTTCCACAGCTTTCCTGATCTTATCACAACTCTTGAAATATTTGGTATGGTTTTTCTTTCCAAAAATGCCAAATGCCAGAAATACCTTTAATTTTTTAAAGATATGTTTCTAGCCTCAAAGGTTGCAAAGAAATACTGAAAAATACAGCTTTTAAATACTCCCCCTTGATTTGCCTCTTTCTGCCCCTTCCCTCCTGAAAGAGCCAAATCAAAATTAAAGTTCTATTTGTATCATTTTGTTTTTACAACTTGCAGGACTTGCATCTCAGTAGCTTTTACGATTTTTGAAGACTGATCTTTCTGTCAGTCTCTAGAAAGTGCGTACTTGGAAACAGAATGATCAAAGTCTGCATACTCAGCTGTTTTTCTATACAAGGATAGCTTGCGTCTGTCATTGCTAAGCCCATTTTGACTACTCCCTTTCTAATCCTTTTATCTTAAGGGGTCCAAACTATAAAGATTGTATAGATCATTTATGAGGCATTATGTAATCTTATTTGAGATGGAGGTGGGATTTTGTGCTGTCAAAAACATGGCATCAGGACTTCCAGCGTGCGGGTATTTGTGCTAAGTCCCCACCGGGAATGGGCTCTCTGGTGTGCTTGTGGGATCTCCTTCAGCAGAGCTTTTAGTTTTTTAACTATGCCTTACTATATTGTAAAAGCTTACTTTTGGATAAATACGAATCTGCAATATATGTGGTACTGGCTTTCACAATTAGCAAGCCTCTGTGTTTTTGCAGAAGCGTCTCCCTTCTTTTTCCCCCTGGTGTCTTAATCAAGGATTACTGAAAAAAAAAATACTGAGAAAGTCCATGAAGTGCTTTTTTGTCCTGGTTTTATTTTGACATGGACAGCTCTGCAGTCATAAGTTACAGCATATCTGAGACACCCAGTATATTACCAGAAGCTGTAGATCAAAAGAAAATTTGGCCGTGTGTCCAGTGGACCCCTGAAGGCATGTCATTCTTCATTGAATTGTATGCAGTGCAGAGCTGTTAGAGTACTAGAGCAATGGTAATAAATTTTGGATGTTTGGATCCAAATGCATTAAGGTGTCAGAAAGCAGAATGCCAGCATTGGCTCCAGTTCAGTCTCTGGCCTGCAGTTCAGGGTATTGCCTAAGCCAAATATTAAATAGGGTACGTCGGCAACACTCAGATCAAATGAAATCAAGTGCCCACTTTCTGTCAAAAAAGTTAAAAGGTTAAATACCTCTACTGACCTTGCAGTAGAATCTTGTGGTTGTGGTAGCAGGTCAAAGAGGAATGTGTGTATTTCTGTTCCCATTTTAATCCATTGGGCAGGTGGCCATTTCATTGAACGAAGTGGTGCTTTCAGCTTGCTTTCCTTCCGTTGCTTACGCAAAAACAGGCAGACACGGCTTCCCCCTATAAGTGATGCTGCACCCCCATATGGATGAAGTTGTGCCTGCTATGGCTGTGCCTGGCTATGAAGTCACAGCCTGCTGTCCACATACCATGCGTTCATTACATATGTGCATGGACAACTGTCTAGGATCAAGCTGGGAAGTGTTACATACAGCTGTGCTTGGAAAGTGCAAATTCCACAGAACTTCGTCTGGGTAGTGCTGGGACACTTTGGAACCTCAAGTATGACAGTGCTCTGGAAGCTGTCCACAGCCCCCGGTTTACAATTCTGCCTTGTACATGTTGAAAACAAACAATACAGTTTAATATAAATATTTGTTTCTGTAAGTTATTTGCATTTCTGTATTGCAATGAGCTAATTTACTCAAGCCAGTGATAAATTTCACGTTACCATTTTTGCATATGCAGTCACCATTGTACATCAATATTTATTAAATCGTATTTATTAGACAGCCGATGAGAGTACACAGTTGACCTTTCTGGAGGTGGGCTGCAGTATTTAATCTCTACTCTTAGGTAAGCGTGTGGTCCAGCCAAAATCACCATTTAGCATTTCATACTTGGAAGACTGTCCAGCTCACCTTTGACTTGCATGAAAGCTGTGGTCGACATTCACGCTTACAGCTTGCTCCTGCTGAACTAAACAGCAAAACTGTCCTTCATTTGAACTGGTGCAGGGCTGGGTGTACAAGCATAATGTGATGGTAGTGGGAAGGTACTATTTATAGTGATATCAAAAGTGGTAGGTTTTGCCGAAACATTATTGCTGGGGGCTTTGGACTTAGCACAGGTGTGATTAGTGAAGAGGCAGGGCCACCTCTAGTCTGCTGGTACATAGCAAAACTGTTCTAAGACTAATTAGGGGCACAGTCAGGCGGTGCAGCATTATTAGTAATTTGATTTAATGAATGCTGCTCATTTTAAAAGCTGTAATTTGTGCTCAGCCCTTAGGAAGTAAGGAGGAACTGCAGGAACATAAATTCCCTACAGCAGAGGAACAGCCTTTCCAGGTGTGTGACTAAAGGACATCACAAGCCTTACCAGAAACAAATAAAGACTGTAAATCATTAGAGTTCTGCAGTTGCTCTGTGAAGTTTGGCATTCTGAATTTTACTGAACCATTGAGTGCTGTATGTTTGCACTAAATCGGTTTGAATTTAAGGTCAGCTAATACTGAAAAGGTATTATTGTTTTGTTGGGGTGCATTTTACTTGGCTGGGTGGTGTTTTTCCTTTATACATGCAACTCTTCCAGCATTTCTAGATTTTAGTACATTATTAGGTGATACGGTAAAGGCAAGATTTGGAAGAAATACTCAAGTTATTACATTCAAATAATCTGCTTCTAGCTGACAGTTCCCAGATTCTAACTACCACGTATTAACTCCGGCACTGGAAGCAAGTAAATTTTTATGCCTAGCTGAAACTGTTCTCGTTATGTCTTCAGGTGATTCAGCTGAATTAACTCATGGCTTGTTCTCTTTGGAGTACAAAGCTGATACAATTTCCTGGCATTTTTCAGGAAGGAGACTCTTGAGAGTGCTATCTAACACAACTCTCCAGCCCTTGTCAGAACCTGTGTTCCCAGGCAAATAAATATCCCCGCACAGTGAAAAATAATCATCTTGTCTTACAACTGAAGTGGTGTTTTCAGACCGATAATTTGTCTTGGTAACAAGTAAATACAAAAACATCCTAGGAGGAGCTGACTTACGCTTAACATATGCGGTAGCAGAAGATGAGGCTTTGATTTGGATCAGGTACTGCTAGTCCTCAGCGTACAGGGTCCTAGCAAAGCACGTCAGTGTCCAACAAAGTAAACAGAAGAAAGGGCAATGAATGCCCAGCATGGCTGGATGGTACTTGCTTGCACGAGAGTGGTTCTATCCTTTCTGTACTGCCAGGTTTTTTGGTTCTGTTCTGAATGTTGGAATAGTTAGCGTTTCTCTGAAACTCTCAGTTTGTGCAATTGAAGGAGCATAGAAGGATTTCAGCTTGCTTTAAAAATAATTAAAAGTTTCTAGCCTTTTCTGATTGCAGAGAAAAGCTTGAAAACAAGTCAGATTGACCTCTGAGGGCTTAAAAATCGTGAGGAAAATAAAATGGACTATATAGCTACATTTTTGTGCTTTTAAATGGCAATTCTTGGCTTTCTGGGGCTTCAGTAATGATGTCTGAGCAAATGGAATTAGTTTTATTGCTGTATGATTAGGGAGGTTTAGTACCATGAAGTGCCAGCAATATCTGTTTGTGGAATTATTATAGTAACATGGGTCATTTTATCTCTGCTGTTGGTAATCACTCAGCTACAAACTGCACTTAAACCACTTCTAGCTTGTTTCTGTTGCTACGTGATGCCCATAATTCTGCCTTTCAAAAGTTCTCCTAGTTCTTTTCAACTTCCATTTCAACTCCTTGCTCAGTCTTTAGTCTTTTAATGTTGACCCCACGCAACACAGGTCTGCCCAAGGTACAGAAGCACTCGATGCCCTTTGTTTTTCATGACCAATGAGCAAACAATGACATTTTTAATGGATTGAAGAGGAGGCTTGTGGGAATCGGATTTGAATAGTTGTCCCTTAAAGATTTGGGGGTGGTGTTTCCAGGCTGCACATTCAGTTTTCTTTTGAAAACTATAAATGTTATTTGTTAAGCATTTCCATTTTTGTTAAAAAAAGAAAAAATTCAACAGCTACTTTTTTCTTGTACATTCCATGTCTTGGAACTTAAACCTTGTAAGAATTAGAAGTTTAAAATATGATTTTTTAATGGGGTTGGAAAGCAAAAATACCAGCAAGCATACTTTAAATGAAAAATAATTAAGTGGAAGAAGTAAGGTCCCATACTGAAGTCTTGTCATATTTATATGGTTGCACTTAAATAGCCCAACAATTTTAAACCAAGAAATGTTGTTCCAAAATTAAGGAAATGTGAATGAGAAAAATACATTAATTTGAATTAATAAATCTATGACCCCAGTATCTAATTTACAGAAGCATCTTGCAACAACAAGAATGCCTGACTCTTTGTATCGTTCCTTACTTTCTAGATTGTAATAATACTCCCTGCTGATTTTTAGCAACATAATTTTAACTGTGTGCTTCAGAACCTAAACTTGTATTTCTCCCAAGGGCTTAATGCCCTTTGACTTTTCTAATTATTTCGTTCACTGTAAAATATATCTGCTTTGATACTGAGCATCATAGCTGGCCAAATGAGAAATACTGTCCTCTGTATACTGGCATTGGCCAGCTTGAAGATTGCTAGGTGAGTTTTTAATGAAACATCAGAGCAAATCCCGGGAGTAGTCTAGGCACCAAAGCATGAATTTTGCTGATAAAAATCAGGTAACAAGAAGCCAAGAATTGGGAGTTCCAGACATCCACAGAACTTGCTGCAGACATTAAAAAATGGCTTAAGAGGTTGCAGAATATTGTGCATTCATCTCAGTTGAGCTCAGCCTGGATTTAGGATTTAAATATTAACACCCTATATGAAGGAATCCCAATCACTTGTCCACCAGTGGGGCAGAATAGAAATAATGGTGACAGCAGACTCTGGAAGTGATAGAAGAATGGAAAAACCTTGAACAAGGAGAGGAGAAAGCAAGGGATAAACAGACCCCAGTATCCAGGAACAGAAGGGATAGGAAGGCCTTACATGAAGTAAGAGGTCCCTCGCTGTTAAGAAACTGAAGAAGGCAGAAAAAGGTAGTAATGGTCAATTGGGGGAAAAGAGTAGTGATAATATCAGCAGGTTCTTGACGGGTAACCAGAACCTGGCCAGCAGAAGTGTCTTAATCCGTTTTGAGCTGGCTGCCATGTTGTTGTACCATGTTGTACCATCCTTGTTCAGTGAGAAGGACTTTCAGGGTTCCTTCTCAAGACGGTTATGACTGTATGTTTAAGCATGCTGCTGTGTACCTTCTCTGCTGTTTCCTGACAGTAATAAGAACCAGATTCTAATGATGTGTTCATAATTTATTCTGGGGCCATGTTGGTATAAATTCTAAATAACTAAAACTTGTCCCCAGTTCCCATTAGAAGATGCTTGCTCATTTTGTGCTGGGAAAGCAAAATAATACCGAGACCTGAGGACATAAAATGGAGCTTTTGCTGAAGTAATTTTTTTATCATAATTCCTGGAAGAAAAACTTACCCAAGCCATAGCAAATCATCAGGAAAAAAAGTTCTTGAGCAAAGTCACAGTAAAATACATCATTAATCATAACACACCCACATCCAGGCGCCATATCATCAGACACTTCATTGGAGGAAGGAACAGTACTGTTGGCATTCATGACTCATTATATTCATGGGTTATAAGGTTTAAAGTGTCAGCTGTGTTCACATTATGACTGGCTTTGTGACATAGACCGTTGGATTTCCCTAAACTGACTTCTGTTTGAATTAGAGTTTATCTTTTAGAAAAACATCCAGTTTTGATTCCGCATGTCCTGCAAAGGGAGCATTCATCACAGCCTGTCTGAAACTGCTCTTTCATTAATTATACTCACAGCTAACAGCTTCCTGTTAGAAGATACGCATTATTTTACTCTTGGTCTCCCTGAACACTCCCCAGTGCAGACAGACATGTCTTGTGCTCCTTTTTCCTCTGAGGAGTTGGCTTTGTGTGAAGATTGTTGACTGATTGCTTTTTTTTCCTTTCATAACCTGTAGGCTTGGAAGAAGTTCTGATTTATGGCTTTAATGACGGTCTGTCTAACCATTTCAAAAAACCATCTCAGTGTCTTCCTTCAAATCTCATTTCTGTTGTGATGCCAACACACACCTGTGGCTGGCAATAGTAATGCTGATGGTGTGTGTGTGGCCTCCGCTTTTCATCCGTGCTGCTTTCACCTTGTTGTCACCTGATACTGCACCCTACCTTCATGTGTCCACCTTTTTGCTTAGCTCTGGTTGGAGGCTGTAGCCAGGTTATTATTGCTGTGTTAAAACTAGGATAGTGTCTAGTACATCGAGGTCCACATCTGGGTGCTGTCTAGAGCTTCTGAGCGTTAATCAGATTTCCTGATGAAATGGTCGTGGCGAGGTGTCTTGGTTAAGTTCTTTTTGCAGTTTTGGCGTAGCTTGGGGCTGTACTCAAATTATCATTTCCACTACAAAATTGAAACGTGTGTTGACATCAGAGACTTGCATCCTCATCCTTTGGGTCAAATGAGGACTGTCGGCAGTCACATGCATCCCTTACTGCAGAACAGGCAGGTTTAGAGGTGAACCCAGCAGCCACATGGAGTCCAGCCTGCTTTGCCAGCCCAAAGTCATACTTCTACCAAACCCAGGAGTGAGGTTGCTGTGTACAAGCCAGAGCGGTGATGGGATGCAGCCTGCAGGTGTGAGTCTGGGTGAGCTGAACTTTGAAGACATACCCTTAATTACGCTGCAGGTTTCATCAATGCTTCTGTAATAGTTGGCTGTCGCATCACTTCACAAAGCTATGATCTTTTCTTATCCTTTTTGAGACCGTGCTAATTGGTAGGAAGAGGTGTCAGTCCTAATGCATGGATAAGCGTATTAGCCAGGTTGTTATTTAGTTGCTGAGATGTTCACAGTTCCTTAACTGAACACATATATTACCTTTGGATAAATGCTGCTTAGCTGACTTACTCAGTGAAGCTCTGTCCTGATGTGTTTCTGGAAGTTATCAGCTGACATAATAAGAAATACTGCCTGTCTATACAGAGAACAAAATTGGAAGGTGTAGGCAAGCAGGATGGTGCCCACTGAGCAGAGTACCAGGGTGCTATGAAAACCATTTCTGGGTGGAAGAACAACATGCTTTTTCCATGCCCTGACAGAACAACCCAGAGGTCCCATCCAGGTCCCAGCTGTGTCAAGTTGAATTATCCTTTTGCAAGCTGGGTACTTCCCTTCCTAGTCAGCAATGTGAATAATGACTGTCCTTGGTTTGGAGAAATGTCAGCCCTTGGACTGTGCTGTGTGTGTTTTGAATTCAGCCATTGGCAAACTTTTGAACTAGTCTGGGTAACTTTCCTGTTAGGTTGTGATGAAAATTAAGTAGCACTGTACACCTTTCCTTTCAGAATCTAGGATTCTCAAGCATTAAAGTTATGTTAGCGATCAGATCGGCCTTCTGCCATATATTTTATTTTTCCTCTTGATGGAACTTTGTCAAATCCCAAACTTACAAAGTTGAGCAGCTGAAATTCAGCATTTAAATCTGAATGTATATGCATCAGTAACGTCTAGATGTATCAGAAGCCACTTTTTGAGGTGTCAGGATCTGAATCTGGGACTTTAACTTTAATCACCAGTGTTCCAGCAGTTTTGTTTTAAGAGCCTGGTCTGCAGTGTTTATGGTTCCAAAAAACAATGATCTCTGTTTTCAATACATCTGGAGCCTCTCCAGCTCTCTGCTGTTTGTCCATGTGCAAGCTGCTGCTCTCTGTTCCAGAAGAGAGGCTGTTTCCCACGTTCAGCCCACTTGCAAACAGCAAAACAACTTGGTTTTCTTCAAGTGTCTTTTTTAGAGTGAGTGACTCTTTAATGGTACATTTGTATCCTTGTATTCACAGAATTGTTGAAAGTTCGTGGTGATTTTGAAGTGCTGCTGTGATTATGAGTGTAATTTTATTTGCCTTTTAATACGAGACTTACTTAGAGAATTTTTTTTTCACCTGTGATGTAAGAAATGTTAAATGCTCTATGAAAATGAATTTGTTATTTATAGGTAAATCCAAGTATTAAGTTAGTTAATGGATCTTAAAAAGAGCTGTAAGAAATAGTCACTCATTTATTTGCCAGCAACTGACTGCTATTTTCCCTCATGAAAAACATACATTCTGATTAATTCATTGGTGAGCATTCAGCTTCGTGAAAGGAAAACCAGACTTGTTAGCATAGCTTTATCTTACATGTCCATAGATAACAGACAAATTGGTGCTTATTGAGCCACCCTGTAATTGCCTTAGCCTGTAAACTTTGGGTGGCCTGATTTCATCTCTTACTAAACTGAATGAGAAGAGTTGGAGACCTGCTTGGATACTTGCACTTGTAGATTAGAGATTTCCTTTTTTGGAGGTCTGCTTTTCTGGCTTTTTTAATTAAAAATGAGACGTGGTTTTGGTTTGTTGTTATTTTTTGTTCTGCCAGAAAACTGATGCATTAAGTCCTGCATGTAAAAAATGTTCGTTTGTTCTAAGCCAAGTTTATTTATAGCTCACAGATCTCACATGTCATCATAAAGAATACAAATTGAGTTCTGAGATTAGCTGTTGTATATGTTTTTCTAGTTACGATAACTAATGTAGGTCCCTGCCTTATTCTGAATGTGTCAATTTTGATAAATGATGTTCCGTTCACAGAGCAGCACACACAACTCTGCTGTCATTCAGTGAGTTGCAAAGCACATAAAAATAAAAATGAAATGAATTTTTATCCTCCTCATAAAAGTTCTTTTTGAATGAGCAAGTTCTTGTTAACCTGTCAGTCAGTACGGGGAACGCCAAAACTAACATGTCAGTTGGGGGGCGGGGTGGGGGGCAAGTGCTGCATTGTTTTTGTAGTGTGAAAATCAGCTTGAGATTTTTCCCAGCGTCCTGAGTTCCTAAGATCCTGCATCAAAACCGGAGAAACCACTTGGGGGCAATAAAGTTGGACAGGTGCTTAAGCATGTTTTGGGAGCCTAAGGCAAAGGGAAGGAGTTTTGAACAGGATGCGGCAAGCACAGGTGTCTGCTTCAGCTGGCAGCTGCCAGTGCCCCAGCCCCTTCCCCTGGCCCTGTGCCTGCTCCCGAGAAAGTAAACAGCTAAGGTTTGTCCCAAGTCTGCTGTATGACCAGAGGATACTGTTCAGACAAGAGCTAGGCAAACGCCAAACAGTTTGTACTCCAAACCTCAAGCTTTCAGCCTAAAAGTGATCACAGTTTCAGTACTTTCACAGTAGGTGTTAATAATGCAAAAGAAATCTTGGCGTTAACCCTTTCCTGCAAGCTAAACCCCTGTTTACTAACCAGTCAAAAAAGCGGCAATGAGAAATAAAAGCGAAGCTAATGCTTGGTCCAAAGTTGTGACCCTGAAAAAGCAGACAGTGCCAGAGAATCTATGGAGTCCTCCATGGTTACACTATTGTCCTTTTCCAATGGGCGTCTGTTCAGCTGTGGAAAGAAGAAGGATCGATATAAAACCCTAGAAAGGATTGATGTCAGCATGGGCATTTAGTTTTCCTCTGGTGGACAGAGGACGGCTGTCATGAGAACTTTCTCATAAGGTCCACACAGTATTTTACTGACAGCCATCCTTGCCCACCCTATGGTTTTCTGTGTGTAGGAAGGTGGGAGGACACTTCATGATGGGCAAATTTTGTCTTGAGTTTCATGCTAGACTAATGATCTAAGAACAGAGACAAGTCGTGTGATTTTCCCCTTTGATGGCTATCTTTCCCTTCGTGGTACTCCACAGTAATTAACAGGATGGTAATCCAGCCCCTTCCTACCTGAGTTTGAAGCTGTTACAATTTGGTGGTGAAATTTTGGCCCAGTTTACTCTTGTCATAACCTGACTACTCTGATGCGATATGCATTGGTAAGAGTTTGGACTGCTGAGGAGAAATGTCTGGGTGATTCTCAGGTGTAGAATGCCCAATCTTCTCCTGGAGTTACTGTATCATCTGTATATTATAAAAAACCTATATTACATTGTTTTGCCTATTCTTCCCTTGGTTTTAAAAAGTCTTTTATCACATTATGTGCTAGATAGGGAGAATGTATATATCCTTGCAGTAAGCGATTAAATGTATATTGTTGCCCTCACAAGTAAAAACAAATTTTCCTTTATTGCTCTCTGCAATAGGTGTGTTAAAAAACACATCCTTAATATCAAGTGCCATTTTAAAAGGTTTATCATTGTTCCTTAGATAGCTCAGTACTTCACTCTTATTGGGTACAGCAGCATGCAAAGCATCAGTTTTAGCATTCCGTTTTCTGTAGCCTACTGTTAGGCTCCATTTCCCATTGTACTTTCTTACTGGCCAAATGGGTGAATTTCATTTAGATTGTGTAGGCTCAATATTACCTTCTTGTAATAATCTCAGAATTTCAGGCCTAACTCCACAGGGAGCTGTAGTAGATAATGAATACTGGTTTTGATTTACTACACCAAATTGGGGCAATTCTCCTAAGGTTTTAAAGGAGTTAACTTAAACTTGATTGGATTTGAGTCCAAAAGTCCGCATATGTCTCTTTGGTCATTAGATTAATACCCTGGATGTCTGTTAGTCCTAATGAACAATCAGAAGTTTCTATAACTGTCACTTGTATCCATCGTGGATATTTAGCACCAGGAAAATACACTTTAATTTTCCCTATGGGGCAAAAATAAAATTAGTCCCAGCCCTCTCCACTTTAACCATATAACTGGTTCATTGTCACCCTGCTTTAGAAAATGTTTCTGGGGTAACCATGGACATCTGTGCTCCTGTATCCATGATAAAATTTCTCCTTTCAGGGTTTTGAGAGAAATTGAAAGATTATTGTTTTTTAAAATGAGCCTTTCTTGTTTTAGAGGCCCTACTGGTTCTTCTAGGACCCCGGCCACAACTCTCCCTGCTTCTTACTCTGTTCATCTGTCCTTTTTACGTCCTGCCTCAAGGGGCTGTAAGGAGTTGTTCCTTAGCCTTCAAGATTGGGAATCGTTTCCTGCTATTTCCTCACTCTTTTACTGGACTATTGCCACCAACTGATTATAGGGTTTTTTATTTATCTGACATAGAGGCACTCCTCATTTCAGTGCTTGTTGGAATAATTCTTTATGAGACATCCCCTCAGAACCCTGATACATTTTAATCTGTTTGGTGGTTCCGTGTAAGAATCCTCCAACTCTGAGTAAGGCAACAGCCTGTGTTAACAGGTGTGCCCATGAACGTGCATGGGGAGGACCTCAAAAAGTCAACATTATAGTTTTAAGTTCTGAGGGGGTTTCTCACAAAAGTCAATTTACACCCTTAATCACTTGAAGGTGTCAGGGGATCTCCCTGTCAAGGGAGCGTGCAGCCAGTCCGATAAACAATTTTTCTGAATGGGGACTTGCAATCCATTTAAGTTTCAAAATGGTTTAATTTGAGTTTCTAGCTCCAACAGATCTTCTCTGATGCAATTTGATATTCGCAACAGTAAATTATGATTACCCCCAGTCAGAGTCAAGAATACTCCTGGCCCCAATTGTAGGCAAAGTGCTTCAGCATTGGACAGCAAAGCCACCACCACACCAGTAATCCATATCCTATATAACCATTCTTATTTCTCTTCTACTGGTTCTCTTCTGTATTTCTGATTAATCGTTGTTAATTCTAAAGTAGTTAAGCTTTTTTTGTTTTGAATGACCTGTTGGTCTCCAGTAGCATCCTGAGTAATTTCAGTAATCATTGCAGGTCTACTATAGACCACATTTACAGTTTCTTTGGTAGGGGTGGGGGGAAGCAGCTGGGAGAGGGGGCTGTTCTCCCCCATCTATCTCCAAGTCCTCCCACTCTGCATTGGGATCATAATCTGGATCATTCCAAATATTTCCATCCCGAGATTCGGGATCTACCAAGAATTTTTGAAATTTAGCTTTATTAATTTCTGGTGCCTGACTTAAAATAGCACTTAATTGTCTCTGGCATTGATAATATCGATCTTGCCAACCCTTTGATTGTCTTTCTGCTGATTCTACTAACTCACATGGTTTTATTCCACTCTCATGAGAATATTCTACCAATTTTAACTGCACTTCTGTCTGCTTAACAGTAGTCTTAAGTAAAGCAGCCAATGTGGCTGCAATATAGCCTTTTCCCTTTCCAGGCTTTAGATTATCTCCTTTCTGTTTCAAAACAAAATCTGCAATTATTTTCTCATTCTACCCATCGATTACACATTGGGCTGCCTGTATGTGCATCAAAGGGGTACAATAGATGCCTCTACATTCTCATTTCAGCATCTAAATCAAAGGCCCATCCTCCCTTGAGACGGGGGTCCCAGCATTCTCACTCCCTGCTGCCAGCTGCATTTTATTTCAACACCTCTGACCACCCCGTGAGTACAACAAAAATGAGTCACCACCTGCTTTTGCCTGCGACGACGGTTATTTCTCAGGTCCAGAGGGTTATGTGCATGTCCACAACTTAGACAAAAGGGCAAAAACAGCGAACACCATACAATTTTGGAAGCAAAGCAAAATTAGTGATGAAGAGCTAATAGTTGCTGTAACTGCAATCACTAAGATTTTTACTGGCGACGTTCAAGAGAATTTAGCAGCAATGGTTCATCCTGCCAGCTATGCCAGTTTATCGTAACCAGACTACTCTGTTGGGTTATGCATTTGTAAAGGTTCAGACTGCTGAGGACAAATGTCTGGGTGATTCTCAGCTGTAGAATGCCCAACGTCCTTCCTGACTGTCTTGCTTCTGCCCAACTGCTTAATGTAAGTGTATGTGCAAAACCAAATCAAGGTCCATAAAATAATGTTTGATAATAAGAAAGTAAAAGTACCCGTTGAACTGCAATGGGAATAGAAGGAATCCACTGATACATCAGGATTTCACCAATGAATGCTTTTATTAAATCTCAGAATACTGGCAAAACCCTAGCACACCAGCTAAGCTTCCAGATATCGACCAACAACTGCGATATTAGCTCAAATTCTAATCAAACAGTCATAGAAAAAAGTATATAAAATATTACTAGTAATCAGGAAAATAGTAACGCAGGTAACACTATTGCAATTACAGCAACTGGCAATGACATTCAGTCAAGTGTCATTGGCCGGGAGTATAGCACTGCAGTCGTGTGAGCGTTGCCTAGCTCTGCTCTAAAGTCAGCTTTTATAGGAAAATGTTGCTTCACCTACATGCAATTACTTAGAATTTTTATCCAAAATAATTTATCTGAAAACAGACCACAAGCCACAGGCTCAGCGCCTGTGTCTATGTGGCACCTATGTCTACCGGTCTACTGGGTGCCTATGTCTTGTCAAGCACGTTGCAGTTGAGCACCTTCCATGCCATGTGGGGGGGTCAATCACCACAACCCTATTGCAGGAAAGGGCTTCCCTACTCCGAAGGGAGAGGAGGTGATGGCACAGAGCTATTCACTAGCACCTCCCCGGTAAAATGGAGTGGAGACATCTTGGAGCCTTTGCAGCATCTCGGGTGCAGTCTCATACCTAAGGCATTAATGCCCAGGCTTCTAAATTAATGAGTTTGGTTCCTTGCCGTGAGTCAGACATTTGACATGTTGCTGACACTTGTTATTACCCAGTTTTAGGTTGTCCCAGTTTGGTGTCTGCCTTACTGGAGAAAATCAGGGGCTGAACCTCCACGCTCGTGATAAAATGTATTAGGAGAGTGGTCTCCTAAGAAGGGAAGACGTTCTTAAAAATACTGATTAATAATAGAATGCATTTTATAAAGTAGAGGTAATTTCCTGGCATTTTGTGAAGCACCTGGTGCCTACAGTGTGGTTTGAGGTCTTTCTGTGGTGGGACTGGAGATATGCAAGGTGTTCTGTCCATTGTTCTTGTAACAGCAAAAGAAGTGCAGATCGGCTTTATGGGTTTCTTGTGCCTACACTTTCCAGATTGCATCCTTTAATACATTAAGTTGCAGTGCCATCCCATGTTTCTCCAACTGCCTCTGTGCAGACTGTTACATTAATCATACAGGAATACAGGTTGGAAAGACATCAAGCTGGGCAGCCTTCCCCAGACCTAGAATTTGCTGTGAGATAGCATGTATTGGCGTATGCATAGATGAAGATGAGTATGAGATGAAGCTCAGCATAAAGTCATCCTCTGGCCCCACAATGAGTTACCACAGTGAGGGCTGCTCCCTCTCTGTTTCCCTCCAGCTATATAAAAATGCCAGGAAGAGGAAGACATGAGCTCCTTCCCTGTGCACACTATGAATCCTGGGTGTATTTCTGGCGGGGAGAGCTTTTCACTGTCCCTAAATACAGCTGCAGACGGTGGACACAGGCTAGTACAGTATTTGCAGTTGCTTTCCGAAACCCTGCATCCTTGTCATTCTTAGGAGCCTTAATTTGCTCAGCAGCTGGTTTGAGCCCAAGAAATCATTGCAGGTTGCTTTTATTGTTGCTATTATTGTAGTAGGAGGAGGCAATTAAAAACAAATGTCTCACTGATGAGGTTTGCCTGGACTGTGAGACAGCATGTTAGTTTATAGACTGACACATTACCCCAGATCGGAGCTGACCACATGAAAATGCAGAGCAGGAGGAGTGCTGGGCGGTTGATGAGCTGTGTTTCAGAGTTGCGTTCAGAGTGGGTTCCATACACAGAACCTCAGCAGAGGCCAGTTTGGGCAGAAGCAGGATCAACAGACTCAAACCACAGGGATCTTGCTATTACAAGATGCTACACAGGAGGAACATGGCTTGATGCCCTTAGCATGACCTCTTTTACTGAGATGTGAGCAGGTGGTGGATGGAGGAAGCCAGAAAGGGAAGAGGGACAGCTGACGCTGGAGAGAAAGCTTAAGTAAAACCAGAGAGCAATACAAGGAAGAGAAAACATTCTGGAAAAAACTCAGAAAAGAGAAATTGCAGACACGTGTGTTTGTGTGGGTAATCATCATTGTCAGTTCTGCAGTCTCCAACAGGCAGCAGCTCCTGTTTCTCTTTCAGCAGTGATAGAGCAGAAAAGGTCTCTGCCAGACCTCCCCCACGAAGCAGCTGTGATGCTCATGGTTACCCAAGAGAAAGTTCTTTTTAAGTAATAGAAACGGTGAGAGGTCTCATGCCATGGACTTATGTCTCAGGGTTTGGCACACAGCTGGCGAGTCTGTCAGTGGTGAGCATCTTCATTAATAAATGTGGCCTGTAGATGCCACTTCTTACAGCAGTGCGCCCAGCGCTTGTGCTGCACACAGATGTGGGAGAGCACCTGGAGGATGGACTTCGACAGCTAGGGAGCCACCATGTTTCTTCTCATCTGTTGCTTTTAGCAACGTAGACTCGTGCAACTGCATTTGCAAATGTAGATAATGAGGATTAGCAATATAGGGAGAGCTTCAGAATGAACATTGTGTTCACAATTTGTGTGCAAGTGTGTTTACAGCTGCTGCAGTGTCTTTTTATTTTGCCAAAGACATGTAGACAAGTCTTAGCATGAAGGAAAATCAACTGTTAAAAAAAGGAAAAAAAAGAAAAGGGAGAGAAACAATTGCCTCAGATAATTCTCAGGTTAGTAAACTGCTTCAACCAAAAGCACGGCATTTGTACAGTAAGATTTGAGGTCTGTCAATAGAGACAATAATGGTTTGTAGTTTCTGTACCTAGGGCCTAATTCATGCTGTCTAGGTTGAATCTCTAGTGAAAAGAAACTGACAAATACGACAACACAGTCCAGTAGGTTATCAGCAACAGTCCAGTGAGCTCTCTGCGTTTCGCACAAGAGTGCAAATTTAGAGAGCTCTTTGTCATCAGTTCTTAAATAAGGAGAAATAAATTTGCAAGAGAATAAAACAAAAATAAAAATCATACGATCAAGAAATCATGTTGTAATATTCCTACCCGATAAAAAAAATAGTCTTTCCCACATATTCTATGACTAAATAATTTAGCACGCAAATAAAAGATATCTGTAGCCCTCTCTTTAACAAAATTTTGGTATTATACTTTTTTTTTACATTGATTTCTCCTTTAAAATGCATGTGACTTTCATAACCTCAGATAAAGTTCAGGATTAAGTATGTGCAAACTTGTATGCACATGTGTTGACTTCCAGAATGCCTAGCCTTTTCTTCTGATTGCATGAACTTTGATCATCTAATTTGTCCTAGGACAAATTGTGCTGCTTGGAAATNTTTCATAACCTCAGATAAAGTTCAGGATTAAGTATGTGCAAACTTGTATGCACATGTGTTGACTTCCAGAATGCCTAGCCTTTTCTTCTGATTGCATGAACTTTGATCATCTAACTTGTCCTAGGACAAATTGTGCTGCTTGGAAATGTCTTGTCTTTTTATGGTTTTTCTGCCCTAATATGGAAAAGATGCATCAGCGTTCTCCTTCACCTCCCTCTTCACAGTGCGCAAGGCAGTTCAGATATTTCCAACCTAGCATTTTTTAAAATAAAAAAATATTATTGCATCAGGAGGAGTGTGCTTATAGTGGAACATGGTGCTTGTTTCAGAGCAATTACCTTTGGCAAGCTCATTCCTGTTTTCTTCTGTTCAGCTTTATAGTTGAGTCTTGTGTCTCAGAAGGCAGTGGAATTTCAGAGGGGTCCTGTAGTCCCAGAATTCGTATTCTATCATAGTTTCACCTGCTTAGAGAGAAATTCATTACTTGCAGTGATTAATTCATTGAAGAATGAACTAAGTTTAAAACTGAATTTGTGTAGGATGTTGTACTGCAATCATATCTATACCTTTTTGTACACTGCCATGAGTACAGTGAAGCCTAATTTTACAGCAAGGAGCATCATAAGAAACTTACGATGACTAGGAAGATAAGCCAGTGCCTCGACACAAGCTTATTGGTAAGATGCTACTGGAAAATTTTAAATAATTTCCTATAAATACTAGAAAAACACTGCAACTAGGGAAGGCACGTTCATGTTTCTTTTGTAATTAAATATACCTTAACATTTCCTGATATGCCCTTGCTCATTTGATAAGCAGCCTGGTGCTCAACTTTGCCTTTTATGTCTGGAGTCTTGCTGGGTGGCATCATCCTGTATTGGCATTAGATGTATGCCTAAGATTTAAGCTGTATCTGGCAGACATCTTACTTGTGTTTGCTTTTCCCGTGCCTTTCTGGAGTCATAGGAAGGCAAGATTATGGATTTCTGAAAGGTTTTAGAGGAATGAACTTAAGCTGGGTTTTTAGACCAGGAATAGCCTGCCTGTGCCTCCTAAGCTATGTGCACCTGTTTTTCAAGGAAAATGCAATTCTTTGAATCCTGGACTCTTGTGAAATTTAGCCTCAGAAGTTGCTGCCTGTCACAGGAGTCACTTAACATCAGTTGGCCAGTCATCATCTTGCAGCTGTGCAGGATTCCCTCTGAACACCCAGCTCTGCTGGTGCTGGGTGATAGTGAGAGGCATAGGGCTAACGGAGTCTGGACAGTCTTTTCCTTGCCATAAAGTAACCTTATTGTTGTTTAATAAACAGAACTACGCTATTAATGGAATGAATCAATCGTAATAGAACATAACTGGGTGTGTTCTGATGTTTGCCAATACTAAGTATAGAAGAAATGGCAGCTGAGTAATTACAGCAAAAGAAGCATTAAAATCAATTTGAAAGATACACATCTTTTCTAAGCTTGGGGCTGTTCAACATTTTGTAGTGTTGCTTCTTGGTTTGTAATAGGCTAGTTATATCTTATCCTGATAAGTTGCCCTGTGCTTCTTACTGGTCTCCTTTAGGTAGACAGCAGATAGCAGTGGGTGCTTTTATTGCAACCAAGTGTTCTTTTCTCCTGATAATACCTAACTTTCTTCTGAAACCCCGGGTAAACTGCAGACAACCTGAAGGATTTTCTCTCTGACTTCAGACCTCTAGCTCCCTCCAAATTCGAAAGGGAGTCTTTCATGGGAAAAGTCTTGGCTCCACTGAAGACACATGGGAGCATGAAGCAGCTGAAGATGGCTTGCAGCATAGCACAGTGGCTTTCGAGTCTTCCTGACAATGGAGGTCAGGGTGGCTTGAGTTACCTCACCTTCACCACTAAGGAGAAGCTCATCCACTCGCATACCTCTCTGGTGAGGGATGCTGAAACAAGCTTTAAAACCTCTGAAGAGCAGAGGTGAAAAGTTTACTGTGAAGTGACTGTAGTACATGGCCACAGGAATCGCAATGGGTGGCAGCGGTTGCATCTGTGTCACAGGTTGTGGAGTGCAGTTTTCAACCACCTCAGCACCCACAACAAAAGCGTGCAGATAAGCCAGTGCTTTTGAGAGGTACCGAAAAAGCGGAGAAAAGACAAGAGGGGAGAGGAAGTCTTTCTTCCTAGATAGGGCTTGCAACGAACAGAAGCAATTTGTCATTTCCGATTCCGTGTTTGCTTGCTAGAGTACATAACGAGATGAACAGCCAAATATTAACTATACGTATAAGAGGAAAACAAGTTAAGTGGGATGCTGTATGGCCTTTCTCACTTGTTTTTCCAGCCATCATCTTTTTGTGAAATCTTGCACTGACAGCTGATTGGCACTTACAGCTCTAGCCCTTGTAAATTTGAGAAGGTATTTTGTGTTTGCTGTGCTAGGAGTAGTAACCATGCCATGTGCTGCTTTCTCTCTGAATGGAGAGAAAAGCCCCAGTTTTCAGAGCAGTCAAGCATGAACATATCGTTTAAGAAATTTTACCTATTCAGCATGGGAAATAAGAAGGATGAAGACCATTTTTATCCTTCAAAATTAATTTCAATCCAAGTAGCATCAAGAGAGGACCTCCAGGTATTCTTTGAGTTGGCTTGAACACAAACCCTTGGGTTTTCACCATGGTTAAAGGTTTCTGAGGTGTGAGTCCTACTTGTATTGCCCAGTCCAGCTGCCAGCACAAGCACCCATTCATGCGAGTACAAGTACACACTGGAGGAATTTTCTTTCTGAAGAACCTGTGGTCTTTCTCTAACATGAGAAGACATGGTCCTGACAGCAAGCAGTGACAGAGCCTGGCACTGGTTCCTTCCCCTGTGAAAGTGGGCAGCAGCAAGCAACTGTGCTGCACCTCCCCACCGTGAGTCACCCAGAAAATGCAAAGCACTAATGAAATTTAAGAGCCCACTGCTCCATCAGCAAGGGTTAATGTGATAATTCGTTCTCGGAAATTTTATTTTGGTGGCCATCGTTGGGTAATTCATGCTGAGCAGTTCTTCTCCTGCTGCTATGGTGGCAGACCAGACTGTCTGAAACACAGGTGTTGAGTAGGGGGACTGCTCTGGAAAGGAGAGGTTTGAGGTGTGAGCGAGCTGTCCATGTAGCCCATCCTGAGAAATTGCTGTTATTTTTGTCTCATCTCAGTTGTCTTTATAAGAATTACAGCAAGCCTGGTTACAGCACCAGGGGAAATTAAACTGACAGAGCCAATTTGTTCTCGTGAAATAAACAGAAGTGGCCTTTGGGTTTAAAGCATGTGAGTTCCACGAAAGGAGGAGGAGGAACAATTAAGATTGCTCACCAGATTAAATTCTTTGTAATTACTGGTTATCAAATGGCCACTTGAACATGAGGAAATATCCAAGAAAACTATTTATTTTTTCAAGTATTTGTTGCAAGAAAGAATTCTGTCGAATTGGCTTCCCTGGCTGCTATGAGCCCTCTGTGCTGAAAACTGAAAATTGAAGTGTGAGCAGGCGTGACCTGACCAGCATCACGGGTAGATGGGCACCTGCATAGAAAACTGCCTCCTCTCTCCTGACCCATGTTCCCTGCATCTCGTCACACCGTGTGGGACCACTCAAAGAAGTCAGAAACGTTTTACCTGGAGAGAAGGCTGAAGAATGAGACAGTTCACTGAAAAGCCAAAAACTACTGAACCAGCCAGTGACAGGGCTGGCATTAAAAGCCTTATCTCCTGTGTCTTTGTCATTTTACTCTGGATCCGTTGCACATGACATCCTCCAGTGTTCACCACCCATATTTATTTATCTGCTGGCTTGATAGGGTAGATTTGTAGAGGAGGCATTAGAAATGGGAAGGAGATCCTTAAAATGTTTCTTAAACTTTCATGCTCAAGCACCAGTTTTGCTTCCAGCAGCCAGCCTCGTGGGGCACTTTTCATTTTACAGTCTCTGACAGAGAGATCTGTGGAGATAACATAGTTCGATGGTAATGAGCTGAAATGGTGACTCTGGTCCCGTAAGACCTTCCTTTGTGTGCAGGCAACTTTGCTGTGATACAGAGGAGAGAGATAACACTTTCTCTAATGAGATACATGTTGTGAAAAGCTTAAGCTGGTACAGAATGAGGTAAGGGAATACTTCTGGTATTTGCTTTTTCTTCTGCTATTGTACATATTGAATTTAGTGGTCATATAAGGGTGCTAGTCCGACAGGCTCAGAAAGTCAGGCAGGGTGTTTATTTCCTGAACAGGAAACGGATGCACAAGAGGATTTGTTTGGTTTACCTTAAGCTTGCATAGACTTTCCAGAAAGAGGAGCATCTCTTCTTTTTTTTTTTTCCTCCAAGCATATGTTTCAAGAATAGAATTAGCCCTTTGCAACAGGTTATAACAATGACCCTGTTGTTCAAGTGGTGCAGTTATCTCTAGCGTGGGAAGGTCTTTGGCCTGATAGGGAAGCATCTGTGTCCTGAGATAGCTGAAAGAGCTTGAGTTTATGTGACCTCTATAGTTTTATTACTGCTTAATCAGGGGGTATAACACTGCAAATGTCTGTTTCTGTCACATTTTTAAAGAATTCATGGTCCCTGCTTTGTTTAACCATAACCACAAGTTGCAACTAGCAGCTAAAATCTGAGACTGCTTCGCTCAGAAGTGCTTGTATCGTAGATTGTGCCCTACATCCAGTGCCTCATCACGTATCCTGAAGGTTCACAAAGGAGAGAATTCAAGGATTTTCCCAAAGTCACGAGGTCCTTGCAGAGAACATGGTGCCACCTGTATCCTTTTCTTTGACTGGTTGAGCTCTTGCATCTCATCTGCCTTTACAGGTGGCCTCCTGGCATGAACAGAGCAGTCTTGTGGCCAGAGAGTTTCTCATTGATAAGTTTAATTCAGCACTAAAACTGTGTATGACCTGCCATTCTGAGAGACAAATTTGGCTGCAGACCTGAAGATCCTCAGATCTGCAGCCAAAAATAGGAGTTGCCTGCCTTACACTAGCTTTTCATATACACAGATTTAGCCACAAAATCCAGCATCCTTGGCTTTAATGTGCATTTGTTGTGCAAATTCGGAAGATTAGAGGCCTGAAACAGGTAAATCACTTTGCACCAACTGCTCCTTTTGGTCTCAAGTACTGAAGCCAGCATCAAGTCTTTTACAACCTTGACCTTGATGTTTCCAGGAGACAATACTTGCTGGTTGTTTGGTGGATCTGTGATACTCATACAGACTCTCCACCACATTTCAGTCTGTGCACACTTACTGCGTTTCAGTAGGACGTGGCATAGGGGACTCAGGGCCCAGGGACTTACTGTTTACAGTCATACAGGAGAGGTGGTTTAAAATGCAGACATGTCAAGAACCTTTGCACTTCAAGAAGTTAAGAGGAATAATTTTAAAGTATTCTTGGACCACTTTGAGATAGACCTGTGGCAGTTTTATTTGTTTCTTGATGATTCAGCCATTTCAAGTTTCTGTTCAAGCTTTTCATTTCAACCACAAGTACTAGAATTTATTTTTTTTATAAACTTGGGGTTGTATTGGAAAGCACTAAGGCTTTAAGAAAAAAAAGAAAAAAAAAACCCAAACTAAACTTATTTAAAGTTGACAGGAATGGCAGGTCTGAATTCCTGAGGAGGAAAAATGTTGTTTATTTGAGGCCAGCTCTAGCAGAAGAGCGTTGAACAGGATGTATCTACTGCCTTCCAACTAAGCTACACTGCTATACTGTACACAAGATTTTCATTACCGATAGCCCAGTTCATTCTTGCAACATACCATTATGTTAAGGAAATGTTGTTATTCCTGTTTTCCAAAACTAATTGGAATTAGATTATTTTTTAAGAAGCTATTTTCTGTGGCACCTCTTTTAGGTTTCAATGAAAACTGAGCATCTGCTCATCAAGTGGGCAAATCCTGTAAGTCTGTAGCAAACGAGTATCAGGAGCACCATCTTCTTCTGCACACCTGGGTAGTGCTCCAGTTACAGCTCTGTCCTCCAGTGACCTCCAGGATATCTGGGTCTTTAGACTCTTGGTGGCAGGGAGAGTACATGAGATAAATGTCTTGTAACCTTCTCCTACTTCAGTGATGAGAGGTGAAACAGGTTTGCTTGAACTTCATATTTAATCAATAAGGAGCTATAGAAATTGCATTTTAAGTCCATACAGTTTAATATGGAATTTATTTTCTCTGTGAGGCATTTATCGCTCATCATAGTATAGAATTCTAGGATGATCCAAAGGGAAAAAAAACCTAATATGGGAAAAGTTATAACTGTGTATTATAATACCTGCCCCTTGTCCAGACAGTATGAGGGGTGGTATATGAAAGTACACAGTATTTCCTGTCACTTTAGGCTCAATAAAGCCACTCTTAGTTTTATTTTCAGTCATAGAATAGCGACTTGGAAGGGCCTCACGGATCATCTGGTCCAACCTTTCTTGGCAAAAGCACAGTCTAGACAAGATGGCCCAGCATCCTGTCCAGCTGAATCTTAAAAGTGTCCAATGTTGGGGAATCCATCACTTCCCTGGGGAGATGATTCCAAAGGCTCGTCGTTCTCATTGTGAAGATTTTTCCTCTTGTGTCCAACCGGAATCTTCCCAGGAGTAACTTGTACTGTTACCCTTCGTCTTTTCATGTGACTCCTTGTAAAAAGGGAGTCTCCATCCCCTTTGTAGCCACCCTTGCAGTAGTGAAACATGGTGATGAGGTCACCCCTAAGCCTTCTTTTCTCAAGGCTGAACAAACTCAGTTCTCTCAGCCTTTCCTCATACAGCAGGCTTCCCAGTCCTTTGATCATCTTTGTGGTCCTTCTCTGGACCAGCCTGGCCACAGCTTTTTGTGCACTGGGGACCAAAACTGAACTCAGCATTCCAGGTGTGGGCTGACAAGCACTGAGTAGAGTGGGACAGTGACTTCTTTGTCTCTGCTGGTGATGCCCTTGTTGATGCACCCTAGCATCCTGTTGGCTTGCTTTGCCGCAGCAGCACACTGTTCACCCACATGGAGCTAGGTGTCTACCAGGACCCCCACATTCCTTTCCACAGAGCTGCTCCCCAGCCAGGCAGATCCCAGCCTGTGCTGCACTCCTGGATTATGTTTTCCCAGCTGCAAGACCTTACACTTGTCCTCGTTGAACTTCATGAGGTTCTTGTTAGCCCAAGGCCTTCCTGCCGGGTGGCTCTCCCTTCCAAAGTGTCCACATCTTCACTCAGTTTGCTATCATCAGCAGACTTCATCAGGGTGCACTTGATCCCATCATCCAGATAACTTATGAAGATATTAAACAGCGTTGGACCCCATATCGATTCTAGGACAGGGATGTTGAGTGTCTTTTCTTTTTTTCCTGTAAGAACCTTATTTCCATTCTGTTTTCATAGATTGATTCAACAGGTGACAAGAAGCTCCTTACCTATGCTTTTTAAAGCTGTAGAAGCTTGACTTGCCTTATTTAACGTGGCTCAGGCAGGTGGTCGAGCATTCATTGAAGTGAGCTACCACTGCCTTCGAGGTTCTTGTGTCAAAAACCCCACTGCGGTTCTTTTTCATCATGGCTGGTAGAGGATGGCTGTGCCTTCCCTTTGCTGAAGCCCTAGAAATAGTGAGAAAGCAAATGGGTATCTTCAGGTAATTCTTCAGGTGAATAAAATATGCTATTCCAACACTTAAGCTGTATCATCTATAGCAATACATGTAAGGTGACACTAAATTCAAGGCACTTTAACCCAAAGTCCAGAGGGCCTTCATAGGGGATGCCTCGTCAGCATGGCTCATTTTTTTAGCTTTAGCTGTGGAGCTTCCGGGAAACCTAATCCAGGGGTGCTCAAATGTCACAAGCCCACAGGCAGCAGTAATGAACAAGTACTGTGCTCTACAAAACACTGTGCTTTTTTTCCCAGTCACCCTCCCTTCTGAATTTTTTTATACAGTCCCTGTGTTCAGTTTATTTCCATGTGGCTGACACATTTCGTACGGGCTGGAGACCACTGCCCTGACCTGAGTCTTCTGAAGCAGAAGGTTACCAAAGGTGCCCTAAGCACTTCAGTTAACATTTAAACCTCCCCGGTGGAAAGAATATAGTCAATCCTTTTTTTGTTTCCTAGTAGGTAAAAATTACTGCTAATAATTACTGCTTGGAGCTTGTGTCTTTCACAGTAGCCCTTTGTGTAATCGCTCCTTTCTAGTACAAAGCCAACCACATGCTGTGTTGTTGGGTTGTGCCTCCTCCTCAAACCGCCCCCCCCCCCCCCCCC
>VZSC01015416.1:174481-220892 GCA_013398225.1 Steatornis caripensis
CCCCCCCCCCCCCCCAAAAACCAACTGACAACAGTAAACTCCTGCGTATGCTAGCTGAAAACAGATCTTTGGGTCTGTTGCCGATGTGGTGCTTTTGAACGAATCTCTAAGCCCGTGGCTCCCTTACCGGTTAAGTGAAGTCATGCTCTTTTTGAGTAGCCTGAACTGGCATTTTCCTTTTAAACAATCTCTTTGTGTGAATGGGCTGAGGGTGTGGGCTGCCTTTTTTTTTTTTTTTAAACCAGCCCTCCCTCAGCCTATGACATCACAGCCCTGTAATGAGCTGGCGAAGCAATTTAACTTAACGATCCAAAAAAAGTGAAGGCTTTTGTGGAAAACGACATTTTTTGGGTTTGCTTCAGAGTTTACAGGAACAGAGAGACAAAGGGTAAGCTAAGATTTCTGACCCATAACTTGTGTCTTCATTGCACTTTTATCAGTCAATAGAGGGAGGAGTATTTAAAATACTATTTTTCCCTGTGATAGCTGTGGAATTCATCGCTTAGTGGCTGGTGGGTTCATTGTAAATAGTAGGTAGAGCTTTCTGAAATTTACAACTTTCTACTTGCACGTAATACAGTATAATATTGGTTCTAAGGATAAAAGATACTTTTGTGTGTTGTGTGCATGTGATAACCAGGAAATCCACCCACATGTTCAGTGTCTATGTTCTTCAGGCAGCACTTGCAAAGTCTTTTGGCTGAATTCTTTAGTTGTTCTGAAGGGGTATGTTTCCCGCTAGTTGAGTGTGTTATCCTTCTTGACACTGTAAAGCAAACTTCAGTTGATAAAGAGGCTTTAAGGATGCCTGTGCAGCTTCATCTTTTAGCTGTTCAGCAGTGAAGGAAATTAAGTGTAGTACTGTGAATAGGCACATTTAGCAGCAACAGCATTCCTGGTTTCTATGGCATTTGATGCATGCTGTGACACTTAGTTGATACCCCTGTGTATGCACCAGGATAGTACATTCTTCAGCTCCTGGAAAAATGAGGAAGGGTATTTTAGGGTAAAGCATCTGAAAGCAAAGGCACTTCTAGCCTGTGCTTTGGTTTTTATGTACACAGACTCCGTAGCTGAAGTCTCATGCGGTCACTTCAGCTACTGCACACTGAGTTGCTGCTTGTGTGGTGGGCTAGTGAACAGTAAAAATCTTCGCAGATGTGGATAAGCCTTTTTTTTTGTCTGTTCCCCCTCTCCCTTAAAGCAGCTTGACCCGGAATGTGTCAAACATGTTTGTACAAAAATGTGAGGTGCTGCTTGCAGTTTAATGGGGAGCCTTTTTACAACTGTTTAAAATACCTCCAAACAAGCATTTGCTATCAGATAGCAAATTGTCTGAGAAATACAGATAACAGCGACCCTTGATGTAACAGCTTACTTGGTGTTAATGATCTTGCCAACATTAAATGAATTAACCAATACTTGTTTCATTTTTCTGTAATTAGGAAGAAAGAAAACCCACAACTGAGGGACTGGAGCAATCATACTCTTCAAGCAGAGCAGTTTGAGCTGGAATAACCAGTTCAGTTAACACCATTTCTCCCCACCATTATCTTAATTCTCCACTTGTTGAAAGAGCAAGTGATGAATGCCTTAATCAAATAATATCCTAATGTAGTCCAGATGTGCTGTAGGTCATTTAATCAGTGGCTTTTCAGCAGGAAAAGAAGGAATAATGATTCTTTGGTTGGAAGAGGGGAGGGGAGCAGGGGCAGAGGGGCAGGAAGTAGTAGGTGCTGGAAGGGAATGTCTTATTCCCCGGGATTTCTCAACTGCCTTTTTCCCAAATAAGGAATTAGAAAAAGATTCTGTCCGAGTCACACTTTCAATGAAATATTCTCCTGCAGGAGATAGTGAGGTGACTGTAGTGCTTAGACTGTGTTATGAGCAAAGCTCAGATGAAGTTGCTAAGTGCTCACAACGCCCGACTCACATGGTAGGTCATATTTATAGCCTGGGGACAGCAATGGCATGTGGAGAATTTAGCAACATCCTCCTTTTGAGAGACTGTACAGATTTGGGCTCTTACTAGCAAAACCTTTCTGGAGACCCGGTAGTCTGACTTCTTTTTCTGTTAAATATTACTTGCTGTCCGTTTGTTGAAGTGGTGTGTCTAAGTCCCCTGATCGTCTTGGCTACCTTGGACTCATCATTTAACAATAGCAGTTTTCATTTTATGGGTGTGTGTCTTTGAAAGAGTGTTTTCCTAAATGCGCCATCCATAAAGTTAAATTACATGCTTGTCCTTAGAGGAAGAGCCCTGCAAATTCCAGTCCACCAGAGCTACATGGTTCTGGCTCTTGTGTAAAATCTCTAGCTTGTAGCCGAAACGCTTTTTTCACCGTGGCACGTTTCTGGGAAAGGAGACTGAAGTGAAAGGAGACTGAAGTGAAAGCGTTTTTGTGTGGTGGTTTCCTGATGGGCTCTGAGCGTGGTCACACATTGGAGAGTGTGACTCAGGGGAAGGTGGTGTGCCAGGCTCTTTTTGGAAGTGGCTTCTCTCCCCACTTGTGTAACACAGCTGTTGGCAGAGACTTCAGTTGTTCTGTGATCACCATTGTATTTTCCCCCTCTCCACTTACGTAATTCAAGTGATTTTTTCGCTGGGACTAGGCTAGATTTCCTCTTTCTTAATGATCTCTCAGTTTTCCTTTGATAATCTTCCAGTGATATGCTTTTTGCCTAAGTCTGGAGGTAACAACCTAAAATAAATTTTGGGTAAAGCTAAATATAAATCAGGAACGTCTTGAGCCACTGCATGCACTCTCTTTATATAAAGCTTTTGAGATCTCTAGCTTTAAAATAACCCCATTTGCTTGAGAAAGTAATCCACAGAGCACTCAAGCCAGCTGGCTAATTCAGCTCAGGTACTCTAACCCTCCCAAGGCTCACTGCCTGCAGTGAAATAAGCATTGTCCTGTTCTTTGTGCTTGTGACAGAGCAGGCTACCATCAGGTGAGACACGCAGCACCAGGCACAGTTACCTAGGCATACCTTCGCTTAAGGAGATTTTGCTGTGAAAGGTCTTAACGTAATGGGTGAGAGCAGCTATACTGAGTCCTACTGATTGAGGCAAAGCATCAATAATAATTCTTAACTGTCTTCAGCTCTCAAAGAGAAATAAGTGTTTAGCCTTTTTTCACTTTTCTGAGCATAATTTGTTCCTTTAGTCCTCTCTGTGGCATCACTCCTATCTGTCAGTAGATCTTGAACAGTCCTGCCCTTTAGAAGTGCAGCAAGTATTAATTAGGCTTTAGTAAATAGTTAAAAGCAGTATGATCTCCAGCAGTTGGCATTTGTGAAGCCGAGAAGTGAAAGAAAGTGAAAAATAATCTATTTTACGCTTTGTTTGCAAAGATTTTTAGGTGCTTGCTTCAGTGAAAGCATTCAGTTCCTACTATATTGTCCTTGAAAGTAAGCAGTGAAAGAGATCCAGCATAAAGAGATCACATATCTTTGCTCAGAAAATGCAGTTTAGGCCATTTATGAAAGATTTACAGAACTGTATCAGCCAGTGGAGGAGCCTGTATCACCAGAAGACTTTAATACTAATACATCTCAGAAAGCATACTTGTGAGCTAATGGCAGGTTTATCTCTGTTCCTCCAATGTATTAAAACTATTTTCCTAGCAGCCGTAAGATCTGCTCGGAGAATGAGTGAACTGCATGGCCTTTTGTCTCTATTTACTGCCTTCCTCCTGCCCCTGCCCAACCCGAATTCCTTCCTCAGGAGGTCCCTTTCTCATGCACCGAAATGCTTAATATGCCAGTATTTTTCTCCAGATCTCGCACTTACAGAGGAGGGTTGTAGCTCTGTTCTTTGGATGGAACAGGAACCCTCGGCCCCTGATGAAAAGACTAAGGAATTCTGGAAGTCCTCTTATCTCATTGTTTTGTCATTCAAGCAGCCGTAAAGGTCACCTTTTCCTAGTGCTGACATTATCTAGATGGGTTAGAGAGTATTAAAAGCAAGGCTTAGTTTAGCATCCTTTGCCCTCACCTCTGGGATTAGATCATGCTTTACCAGAGCAATTGTTCCATCCTCAATGTGTGTTGGGCAGATTTCAACTGCAGCATTTTGTGGAATTGTGATTTTTTGTGCATACATTCAGAAGCCGTGTTCTGCTCAACTCAGTATCTATATTGGGCACTCTGTTAAGCTGAACATTTTTCTGTCTTTATTCAGTTGGGATTTCTCCGCTTTCACTTAACATCAAACCAGAGGCTGAATGTGAGAGAGTGCTACTAATAACAGAGCTGTGAGCTCTGAGCTCAGATCCACCAGCACCGACTGAGGGGAGCCTATCCAAGTGGACTCTGCAAATGCAGCAGTTCATAGTACAGGACCTCATCTGTGACCTTTAGCCTTCAAAGAAGAAGTTTTCCGCTATTCTTTAAGGATTGTATCATACCTTGTATTCCCTACTAGGTAGTGGGACAATTTTCTAATTGTGTAATGCTCCCTGAGTATTAGATGAATGTGGTGCTCTTCATTTCCTCCAGCAAACCGTTGCACTTCCTTAGGTAGCATTAGAGACTGCTTCAAGAGATCGTATTTACCATTTTAAGTAACTTAGGACCAAATGCTCTGTAAATCAAATATCCCAGCTGTTGGAAGCATTCATTCTTGTTTCAGCAAAGACAGATTTTAGAGACAAGCCACATGAAAGTAAGCCTTAGGAAAAATGTGTAACAAAGTTTAAAAGTGTTAACCGTCTGTGGTGTTGCAGTCGATTTATACGCTAATATGTTTGTATTGACCTTGAGTCTGCTGCTGCCTCTCTGCAGCATTGGTTTATTTCCCGTGCCCTCACACAAGTTGTACTGTCCTGGTTATTCTGTCCTAGGGAACTGAGCGAAGCAATGGAAGAAATAATACTTAACTGTGCATTTTTCTTTTGAGCTAGAAATCAACTTGGAAGTGAAAGGAGCATCAGGAGTGTGAGTTGAACTGATGCGAGTGACATGAAAAACTTTTTTCTGATTAAATGCCTTCTTATGCATGCGTTGTTTGTTCTAAGTCAGTTGTGCTTTCAGGCTGACCTACATTACAAGAAGCCAGCAGTGCAGAGAACAATAGAATGGTCTTTTGAATGCGGGTTCTTGTACTTCACATCATATTATCACCAGTTTACTGATGTCTTCAGTACTAGGAGCTCCCAGTTCTCCCCATGTGTGTGAAATGCTATTCTTCTGGAGCTCTTCAGGGCCTCCTCTTATCTGGATGCTGATAGAAAATGGGCGGGGGGTGGAATGTGGTGATACCAAATGATGCCGCAGTTTCTGAATGAAAATTTAGACACAGCTTCCTGTAACTGCAGATTTTCATCTTGATTACTGTAGAACTGAACAGAGCTTTCACAGCAAAGCTAACCAGCCCCACACACTAGTATTCAAGTCTACACCACTTGAATATATACTGCTTTCCCTACTGCCAGCTATGCAGCCATCATACTCTAATAACCTCTGTGGTGTTTTTTCTTTGTAAGAGGTGATACTTCATTCCATCTAGAAGTTAGCAGCCTTTTGTCCCTAAATATTTATTTCTGTATAAATCACTTTGTCCATGGAGATGCTTCATGCAATTACAGTTCTTTGCAGGAATGAAAATATTTCATGAAAAGTAGTTAGTCTTTTTGGTTGTCGTTTTTTTTACAACAGCTGCACAAGCATTTCATTTAAAGAAGGAATATACCTGTTTTTCTTGCCCCTGTAGCAATAGCTGAAATCCAATAATTAGGGTTGCAAACTCTTCACAGAGAGACCAGATCTATATTTTTAGGGATAATGGATTATGTGGCTTCCTACGTGTAGAAAACTGCTTCCAATTTACATACCTTGGAGTCAGTGGGAAGTAGTAGGGGTTATTTCAGAGGTGGATCCTGGCTTGCCTGGAAGAACTTCAGCTGTTTGTCATTGAGAGCACAGAAAATACTAGAGCTGTGGAGGCACGCGTGGAAAAATATGGTATCATTCATTACATACCCATCATTAAAATATCCTACCATATAGTATATGTTCATCATTAAAGTACTCATAATTTTGGAGCCATTTTTCTCCATCCTTTATTTATTACAGCAGCAAAGAAAGATTGTACTTTGATTTGATAAAAGAGCTTTATAGTGTATCACATGGGCAAGCTGAAGCCTATGGCTCAGCTGGAAAGAAAAAGAATATTGCAAGGCCTTTCACATGCTTTATGAGCAAATGCAATCACAACTCCTTCTCTAAAACAGACAAAAAAAAGGATGTGGAAAACCACTCAGAAAATTTTACACAACAGTCTCTCTCCAAGTAACCACTTGTTTGGGCACTGTATCCCCACATCTCTTATCACTGTCTGTATTCCAAAAACGCCCCCCACTGCTTCTTTCAAGGAGGTAGTATGAAGTTGCATTGATCTTTAGACTGTACTCTTGTGATCAGGCTCTGAAGTGCTTAGAAGGAGATAAACCAGGTTTCCGTAAAGAAAATTTGCCTATTGTAATGTTTGTCTACCTCAGACAAGTCACTGAAGAGCATAGAGAGCTGCTCATGGAAAATGTCATTTGTGACACTCAAAAATAATAAATTTTAGTCATTGAAAATGGTTTCTGTCTGTGTTGAGGACACTCTGTACCGCACTGTGAGAGGAACAGGCCAGGTCTTGCTTTCTGTGTGCAAATATGAATGGAACTATTCACGGGGCTGCCGGCATGTGCCTGACTTGTCTTAAATTCAGGAAAATTTGGCAACAGGGTTTGGGGATTATTTTTTTCTGAAACTTGAATTTTATCCAATTTCATTAAGTGAAAAATCATAAATTTTTGGACACTTTCTATAGTTTTTTTAAACCCTTAGGAGTCAATATAAAAATATTATATGGACAAATGAGAATTTTCACACAGGAGCAAGAAGAGAACACTTTGGTTTTGTGTTTCGTTTTGTTTTTTTAAATGAAAAGACATGGTTCCTGTAGGTAATGTGAATGGAAATCCCCTTGCTTTCCTCGACCCCACACCATCAGCTGCATCCTTTTTCTTCCCCACTTCCAGGATCTTTTTGAAGAGTTTTTCTCTGCTGCTCTTTCTCTTAGCTCACCTGAACAGGAAATTTCCAAAACACAAAGTGTTTGGCCTGTTTCTTCCAACTGCTTTCTGAAAAGACTCCCACCTGGAGCATTCTTTTTTCCTCCGGTGATGCGGGCGGTCACCACATTTTTGGCGGTGGGCAGGATGGCAGCTGCCGTGGGAAGGAGAGAGTGCACCAGCCAGCTTGAGACAGGAGTGGTCACAGTGGTTTGGAGTGTCATTTCCATCTGGGATGGGGTGGGATGGTGTCACCTTTCTGAGCACCCATTGTGTGGCAGTGAGTATGAGCTGTGAGGGAGGGGTGCTGGCACTTTGTACTACTCTGGTTTTGTTTTTCTTGCTCGTTAAGAACTGCAACAACTCAGTGTCGTGCCATTCTTCTACAGAAAATGACTTCTCTAAAGAAATACTTGCTGTTGCTAGCAAAAGTGGAGCAATACATGTGTTTGCTAGGAGTTTTCTCACTGGACATGGGGGGCAGTCTGGAAGCACAGAGGTGCAGATAACTTCTACATCTTTGCAGTGCTTGGGACTGGCTGCATCTGTGACATAGATGGTGACTTCATTCTTCAAAAGAATGAACTGCATGAAAGCAACCACTCTCTTGAAGGTTTGCCAGGGTCAACCCCCTAGCAGATCCATAATTTGACTCCTTCTCCTTTGCAAAGACATAGGTAGACCAAGACAGTAGGTGAAGAGGGAGAATATGACTGACATGAGCAGGGAGGTGTGGATTAGCCAGTAAACCATATACAAATGTGATTTTAAGTTACGCTATTGTACTAAAGCGGCTAGAGGCATGGCAGGTCCAAGAGTTAGATCCAAGAGCAGAGGGGAAACAGTTGGATAACGCACTGACTCAGTGACAGGCAGTGGGAGGAGAAGCAGGTGCAGTTCAGGACACCTCCAAAGGAGGATGAAAAATGAAGAAAAGGGGAGTCGACAATGCTAATGATGCCAGGAGACCAACAGGATTGAAAGCTGTCCTGAAACTTGGCTGGAGTGACTGGTAGAAACCCGCAATGAGGACACTGTGTTTTAGGTTTTTTAAACCATTAAATGTTTTTAGTTGTTTAGTCTTTTCCTCTCTCTTCCCCCTCCACCACTGTTGCTTCAGAAGAATGTTGGTGTCTCTCAGAAGGATTGCCTCCCACTTGTCATGCGCATTTTGCTTTGCATCAAACAAAGAAAGGCACTGGCCGTACATTTGCTGGGTCTCGCTAGTAGCACACCCACATTTTTTTTCCTTCTAAAAGAGTTGATTGCCTAAACACTTAAACTTTTGTAGATGAAGAATTCAGCCAAGGAGGAAGTATGCTAGTAATTTTCTAAGCTGCTAATAACTGCAGTTTACTAAAGTGCAGCAGCATTGTAGAAATGACACTAATTACTCAGTCGCATCTTGACTTAAACAGAAATGAATGCATATTCAGAGACTGTGTCTGGGAAGTCTGGTTCTAGATGGGCAGTGTATGGGAATCACTGTGAATGCTGTATTGCTGACTACAATTAGGATTGAATGCAGCCCTTTTCACATTTACACGCCTTTGTAATGGTGCAGGCTTTGAAAAGCCTCCTCCCTGTAGGCGGCAAATACAAAGCTGTTGGTACGTACTTATTACCAAGGAGTATAAGCAGCCCCCTGGCAAGCTCACCTCCTTCTGCTGAACAGCTGAGGCAGGGGGTCTGTGTGCATCCCACCACCCTCCTCCCGCTTCTCCAAGTGTCCCATCCCCGCTGTCGTCATCCCAACGCGTGCCATTTTCCCAGAGCCGTTCAGTTATGCTGGACAGGCTCTGTGGCCTGGATTTTTTTGAAAAGCTTTGCTTTGTGAGCTGCTTCCATCCTTCTCATCTTCTCAGTTATCTTCTTCAGTTAATTCATCAGTAGATTGACTTCTGCTCCTCACAGGAGTGTCTGGAGCACACTCTCATTGCCATGACCTCACAAAGTTGTCCCCAGAGTCTGCCAGAATGTCTTGAGGGAAAAACTGGGTGAGTTTTTTAACCATATTTTTTTTCCTCCTCTAACATTTCTCCCTGGCTTCCCTGCCTGGCTGAGAGCCCTCTTCCTTGCTTAGTTGCTAGTCCTTGGCAAAGAAAGGCTCTCTCCCATGAGTAGCAAAGTTTCCTCATGGGTTTTACTGCGTAATTGCCTGTCTTACTACATAATTACATGTGCCACACTAATTGCACAGACACATGCACTTCCAGAATTACACACTGTTACAAATGCATGTCTTGATTAGACAGTTACGTGTATATGCCTTAATTGTGAGCTATGGATTGCAGCTATGATGAGAGGATGGGTTCTCACTCATTAAGAAAGTGGTGAAATACTGCACTTGTGGTTCTGTTTCCTAAATTGAGTATCCAAACTTGGTATGATCTGCAATGGTTCATTCATTAAAGCAGTGATGGAAGTAGATGTGCTTTAGTGAACGGTGTCTCCGGGACAACTGGGACAATTGGGGGCATATTCTCAGCTCCATGGATGGAGGTACTAGAACCACAGGACGACTGAGGGGCCCTTTGGCTCTGGTTTGGTGTTGCAGGGAGATGTGTTTCAGTGGCTAGGGTGCACAGCTGTGTTACCTGATTTTCTGCATCCATTAAAGATGTGTTCTCGCAGCTACAGAAGACTTGTAGTTAGCTGCCAATGTCACTAGCAACTTTGATCTGCCTGATTAGAAGCAAATACTAGCAGGAGCATGATGGCATGGTTTGTGTGAAAGGGCACAGCCAGCAGTCCTACACTGAGACTTACGTCCCTTTGCACAGACTGCTGCAGGTAGCAACATCCCCCATTTTGCACCAGCAAGTCAGGCAGGGGAGATTTAAACCCAAATACCAGAAAGATACTGCAGTCTTAGTCCTGTCACCTGAGTACCTACTGTGTCATGATATCTGGAGCTCTGCAGGCAAATCAAGACCAATTCTTGCCCTTTGAGGTTAAAAGAAAGTTTATTCTTTCATTCCTGCTGTGCCCACTCAAAAAAGTAAGGACTTTTTATCCTAGATGTTCTGTATTTGTTTGCAGGACGCCTGATTTCTTGAGTGTGTCCTCAGTAGGACTAAAGAAGAAACTGGCCACATTTAGAATGTAAATGGTGAAAAATGTTATATGTTTTAAGAAAAGCACTGCTGGGAACTTCAGCTGGAGAATTTCTAGGTTCAACAGAAAGTGAAATGCAAATAGAACTAGTAAAGTATGTCAAGGAAAGTGCATAGACAAAAGCAGGTGTTTTTTCCCAATGCTTAAGCACAATTAAGAAGAAAATATCTAGTGGCTGAAGCCAGCATTGTCTTCAACTGTGTACAACTACATAATTAACAGAAAACTCTTTCAAAGTGATTTTAGAAAGAGAGCCCTTCTGGCTGGCTGGCTGTAGTTCCTTAAGGTGTGTAAAATGCGTTTTACTGCCTATATAAACCCAGAGGCCATGTGATTGTTCAGGTCAGTGATAAGTGCTGTCGTGCTGCTAGCTGATCATCTTCTGGTGCAGTGTGTATTAATAGCATGCAGGATAAGGGACAGCAAGGGCGGAGGTGACTAGCAGACAAGGGTGCCCTTGTTGGGTAGACACTGAGTTCATAGGGTTTGATCAGTGCTGTTTGCTTCCCAAGCCCATGCTACAGCAGTTGTGCTATGTAGAAACACAATGTGGAAAGGAAGCCAGAGAACTCAGATACCCAGTTTCTGATTTAAAATCCAAGTGAATAAATGTGTCACTTCTGGTTTTCGGAGTTAGGAAGAGTTAACATGGGTTAGCAAGCTCTTTTTGAAGAATAATGTTGAAAATGCGCCCTCCTTTTCTTTTGATGTTTCTTTTTTTTGGCTTTCCAAAAAAGATTTGTTGAGAAGTTCATTGACATGTTACCAGCTTAATCAAAAGTTCCTTCAGACTTTACTGTCAGGAAGTTGAGTGGGCTGCTTGATGGGTAAAATCTGCCCATACCAGAACATAAATAGTGTTTCTTTCAATAACTTTCTTGAGAGCAGAGGCAGCACATCAGGGAGAAATATGAATCCAGTGCATCTGTACTGCAGATCAAAGCAGTGGGAGGGAGGAGACCATGACTCTGGTCCCTGTCATGCTCCTTGTGGTGGTCTTCATGCTGTGGGAGTTGCAAGCACTTCCTGTCTCCCAGGTCCAGTTGCATCTGGGTTTCCGTGTGGGCTGGAGAAAGACCCCATGTCTTTCCAGCACTGTGTAATTCTACCCTGTGTTTGATGACCAGGATTGAACCACTGAGAAATGAACATTCCCTGTTGTTGTCACGTCCTTTTCCTAACTTGGGATGAATCGCCCACTCTTCCTGCATGTTAGCATCTGTTTCTGCAAAACGGGGGCAGTAATACTTTTCATCTGTAGCAGCATTGTTAGATTTCCTTCAGGTGTGGAAAATATTTTTAAAATACCAAGATTATAGGTGTTGTGTGTTGCATGTGCAAACCTTTGAAGATCCTAAACTGCCAAGTCATTAATAAATCGGAAATCCAAAGCTCATTTTTAGTGGCAAACCAGGACACAGGCATGAAATAATGACAAACCGAGGATGGTAAGCAGATGAGAGGTACTTAAATTAAAGTTTGTTGTTGTTTCAGTGCATTGTCCAGCTTATGTTAAGGTAACTTTCTATTTTTTGTGTTAATGATTTGCCTTGCCTTCCCACACTCTGAAAGGCTGCTTTAATCTCAAGTTTACGAAATGCTAGGATTTGCTTTCCAGATGGTGTTTACTCTGGAAAAAAAATGTTTCTTTTTAGGACTTCATAATACTTTTGTTCCCTTTTATTTTAGAAATCTTCCAGAATCCCTGAGGATGACATCAGGTTGAGAAAAAACAGAGACCAAAACTGTGCCAATTTTTTGGAGCCAGCTACTGTGCTTGCTACAAAGGAAAAGAAAATGGAAATTGAAGTTCCAGTTTCTGAACACAAAAGCATCACCACAGTGGCTTCACCACATCCCATAGACAATCCAACCCACTTCTTTTCGCCTGCTACCAGCCACAATGGACTTAAGGACAGGCATGAATCTCTGGACAGTGAAGTTGCTAAAGAGATCAGATACCTAGATGAAGTGCTGGAGGCAAATTGCTGCGATTCTGCTGCAGATAATACATTTAATGGGACATCCTCCCCTGAACCAAGTGCAGTCTCCACTATGGATGGCTCAGGAGCGTCTGTTAATGTCAATAATGATTCAGTACCCAGTGAAAGGGAAGAAAATGTAGCTGACAAGCAGGCACCGTTGGTAACTGAACCACATGAAGGTAGCAAAACAGATGAGAACGTGAAATCTAACGGCCATTCCTTGGGTGGACTGAAAGAAGACACTAGGGAGAGTCTGAAGGTGCCAGGAAGTCCCACTTCTTCAAACAGATCTAGAAGATCCTCTAAGGATGGAGAAGCAACTCTTACAACCCTTAAGAAAGAGGCTAAGTTTGAACTACGAGCCTTCCATGAAGACAAAAAGCCCTCAAAGCTCTTTGAGGATGAGGAAGAGAAGGAAAAATACAGGGTCCGCAAAGTGAGACCCTCAGAGGAAATGATGGAACTTGAAAAGGAAAGAAGGGAGCTCATTAAAAGCCAGGCTGTCAAGAAAAACCCCAACATTGCTGCCAAATGGTGGAACCCTCCCCAAGAGAAGACGTTGGAGGATCAACTGGATGAAGAGCATCTGGAGTCCCACAAGAAGTACAAGGAGCGCAAGGAGAGACAGCAGCAGCAAGGAGCAGCACCAGCATCCCCCAAAGAGATTGGCTGCTCCTTTCTACCACCAGAACCAGTCAATATCAAGAAAGAGGATATTGTCACAGAGCAAATTGACTTCTCAGCTGCCAGAAAGCAGTTCCAGCTGATGGAGCATTCAGGTCCATCTCAGGGTCAGGCCCCACCGAGGCGGTCAGGAACACCCAAAATGTTCTCCATCAAACCTTTCTACAAGAGTCTCAATTCTCCACATGCAGACAGGCCGCTGTCCTCTGTGACAAGACCCATTTCAGTTTGTGGGCAAACAGGACAGCTTGAGGGTAACAGTATCACCGTTGTCAAAGCACAGAAGGTCTCGTGTACCTCAGAAGATGAGACAAGTGCTCAGGCTACCACTGCTGACCCAGTAAGAGAGCTACCACGCAGTGATAGCCCCAGAGCCGGACAGGCCTCAAAACTGTGGGCCGAGGATGGAGAATTCATGAGTGCGAGAGCAGTCTTCACAGTGGTGAAGGATGATGGACAGGGCATGCTAGACCAGTTCCCAAAGTCAGCCAGTGCCTCTTCCCCTCCAGAGGAGCTTGACTCTGGTTTGGATGACTTGTCTGTCAGGTCTCAGGATACCACCGTCTTAGAGACCCTTTCCAATGACTTCAGCATGGATAACATCAGCGACAGTGGTGCCTCCAATGAGACCATGAGCGCCCTGCAGGAAAGCTCGCTGGCTGATTTCTCCCTGCCGCAGACCCCGCAGGCTGACACACCATCGGAGTGCAGGGGCGAAGGCATCTCCAAGTCTTTCAGTGACCCAGGTTGTGATTCACTCTCCTCCGCCTTGGCGGACTCCATGCTGATTGATGACCAGCTGGAATACCATGCTGGCCTGCTGGTTCAAAACGCCATCCAACAAGCCATAGCTGAGCAGGCGGATAAAGCAAATGGCAAGGAAGAAGAAATCCCAGCAGAGAAAGAGATCTCAGTCAAAGAGCAGCCAGCCATCACCGGGCCAGCTCCAGCCTCAAAGGAGCAGCAGAACCCAGTGTTCGAGCCACCTCAGGTGTCTTCACCTGTTCAAGAAAAAAGGGACACCATACCAAAGACTTCAAAAGAGGAAGACTCAGGACTCAGGGAAGGGAAGAACCTGCAGCAGTCACCTGTGTACTCAGCCAGCCAGCCATTCCTTGTGGAGGAAAATAGGCATGAAGTCAGCTATTTCAGCAAATATTCAGAGGCAGCTGAGCTGAGGAGCACCGCCTCCATCCTGGCCACACAGGAGCCTGAAGTGACCGTGGGCCCTTTCAAGTTACGATCAAGGAAGCAGAGGACTTTGTCCATGATAGAAGAAGAGATCAGAGCTGCCCAGGAACGAGAAGAGGAGCTGAAAAGGCAGCGGCAAGGTATGCAGGTGGCACCAAGCCCTGTTATGAAGAGTGCACCACCCATGCCCACCAGAACCGTGTCTTACAAAACTGCACCAGGTAAGAGCCCAGAACATCAGAGGGGAAGTGAAATATGACTGAAGGGTCAGGGCAGATTCAGTTTCATGTCCTTTTTGAGTGAATACATTGTTTTGCAGGGAGCGGAAGTGTTGTTGTGACTTCATCCGCCTGGAAACTGCAGTCAGGGGGAGGGCATGGGACAACCTAACAGACTTTCTGTCTGCCAGCATGCCTTTTGGTTTTTCCCAAAGGCAGCACAGAAGTAACTTAAATACCCTGCTGATTGTCATTAGAAACCCTATGTTCTGTTCATCCCCTGCCACGTTGTAGCGTGATGTGTCTATCGCTGTGCTGCTCAGACCACCCACTGAAATTTAGGATCATCACAAGGAAGGACAGCAGCGGTTTTTGCAGCTATGTAGTTATTTGAGAGACAAACATACAAAGCCTTTTCGACAGGCATTCTGTTCTCTTGCATGTCATTAAGGAACTGCAAAAGTAATGGAGATGTACAGATTTGGTGGTTCTGCAGGAGATTTCTTTCTCTGTGTGTCTGTTTTGCTTTCTGTTTTCAGGAATTTCTTGGTCTCCTTGATGAAGTTTGTCTGGTAAAAAGATCTCCAGAGTTGTGAGTTGCCATGTATTTCAGCTGGTGTCAGTCACTGCTGAATTAAACAGGTGTCACAAACGAAGTGCTTAAGAGATTCAGTAGAAGTCCTCCTCTAACTGATCAGCTTCTGGGTCCTCGTGGTGGCAGTCACAGCAGTTACAGCATATCGCTTTCCTCTTTCCCCTTTTCCAAAAATAAAACCAAGCACTCGTGCCTTCTTAAAACAACATAAAAAAGGAAATCTAAAAAAGAAATAGAAACACGTGCCAGGCTTATTTCTGTATAGTGATTTTTATTAGTATAGACCTACATATGCTTTGCAAGAACTTACAAGTCTTTATTAACAATGATCATTGTGAAAACGTATTAATTTTACCCAGAGTACTTAAATCTTTTCCTTATTTCAACTGGTGTAAATATGAGCCAGTGATGCTTTCAAAAATTGTTCAGGGTGATCCTTTTCTTTTGAAAGTCATAGAAAACTTGAATAAGGTCTGGATTTAGTCCATTGTCCAGTCTGATTGTGAACTTGGAGTGTTATGCAGCACATAAATAGCTAATACTTGGTTTTGTTTTTTCTGCAAAGAGGATTATTTTAACCTATTTCTTGCCAAAAACTGTAGCAGATGTCAGTAATTTATTTGAAATGCTGTAGTTATTCCTCCTGTAGAACAGCATTTTTGATTGGGAGTCTCCATAAACTGAGGTGTTTTGAGCAATGTCTGACAAGACGGGAGGCACCGTATACCTCAGTGAGGACAACTTGTGTAAAGGTGTGCTCATGAGCACTTTCAAAAGCACCATCATCAGTAGTTGCAAGTGCTCAAAATGAGGCTGATAATGGTTGGTTTTTACTCACAAGTGATGTTGGAAGGGCTGCTGACACTAATGCTTGTTTTAATGGAGCATCTGGGAAAACGGTGTACTTCTTGTTCTTATTTCTCTACACAACAAGGCATTTACTTTGTATCTGATGTTAAAATGCTCATTGTAAATGGCATTCTAGTGAGAATGAGAACTTACATTTATAATGAATTATTCCAGACAGTTTCCTTTAAATGTCCAACAGCCATATGTTCAAGAAAGAAAATTGGAATCTTACTAGCCAATGACTCAAGCTACTGCAATTTGCAGCTGGTGACAAGGCAAAGAATTAATTTCTAGGAAAAGATGAATATGTGTAAGGGTGTCATTGATCAAAAAAACCACAATGAGCATTGCCAAAGTAATTCTTAAGTCTTCTACTTTCAGTGCTTTCTAAACAGCAGATGTGCTCAGCAGAGCTCCCAGCTAGCAGAAATTAGCTCAGCACCCTTAGCATTTTGGGGTGCATACCCTGAGCTCATCTCATCCTTGCTGGCCCTTTAGCCAGCTGTTTCGCAGTTAAAGCTTGCAGGCATCCTTAAAAATAGGAAGAAGGGATACCATGCAATCCCTTGGAAGGGTGCAGCAACTTTCCTTGTATTTGAATATTTACAGTATATTTTCAATATTTACAAAAACAGAGGCAAAAGATGATTCACGAGAGGCAACAAAATCTGGCTATAAAGCTTCATTGCAGCCAGTTACAGCAGTGATTTACACAGCAGAAAAGAAAATCTACTTGTGGTAGGCACTGTAAGGAGCATGTCTGATAGTGTAATCTGAATATCTAATTCCACATAGAAAAAAAATTACAGTAATAAATAGAAGAAACAGAGGTATTTCTGTCACCAAATTGCCTTTCCCAAAGAAAGAATTGGTACTCTTCTTTTAACATCAGGATACCGCAGCACAAAGGGATTAGGGGGTCAAGTCTAAAATTGAAAAAGCTGTTGGTAATCCTTAATTGGAGAAGTGCAAACTCACCAGAACTCTTTTGAGGAGGTGCAGTAATTAACTTAATTAGCAATGGCTTTCCTATCAGGTTGCTTTTTTGGTGGTGGACTGGGCAGAGCAGCTTTACTAGGGCTCCTGGTGGTCCTAGTTATTTATTACTCCTGCCCCACTTCACTGCTTTGAACCATCCTGGTGCAGATCACAGAAACAGGAACCACAAAAAAGGACTGCAGTGCACTGAACTGCTATTTTGACTGAAGTGTGGAAGATTAACACAATTCATGTGGGCGTATGTGTGAAATAACTGCTAATTACTTCAGATAGCAAACAGGCTGGTTTTGCCACTCTGACTTACAACTTTCATTCAACTAATGGTAACACTAAACTTGGTGTCTGCCAACCACCCAGCACAAGCCAACGTGGTTCCTAGTGATAAACTTCTGTACTGCTAACAAGTATCCTTTAAAGCTGTTTGGGATGCTTTGAAGCAGCCTTTTAACCCATCTCAGGTCACTGGAGCAAGGCAGAATAATTTCAGTGGAATGATGACTATGTGTTATGTGTACACAGGACAAGATCTTCTCCAGGCAACTACTGGAAAAGTGAAGGGAAGAACCTATATGAAGTCCTTTCCCAAAAGGTTGTTTCCTGCATGAGGAAACCCAAGAAAGACCAAAAAATGCTTGTGTGGCTAAATGGAGAGTCACCGTGGATCCCAAAATATTTGTGGATCTGTATTTAAGTTTGAACATTTCCTGTGTTGTTTTGCTGCCACACCTGCTTGGTGTTGCCTTGGCAAGGTGTAGAGCAGCTGCATAGCAATCCGGTGGTTTTCTCCTGCCATGTGTGGGTGGTACACCATGCCTCCTGGGTGGAGCAGCAAGGGCTGTTTGATAGTTTATTTAAATAGGATTGTGAGTGTGTGACACAAGAGGATCCGGCATATGTTTTGGTGGTGTAATTCCCATGTTCCTGTTACTAGGAGTACTTAGACTATGAAGAATTTGAGTCTAACTTCCTGTAGTGCCTGGTTCTAGTAATCCTGTTCATCAAAGGAGGTGTGAAAATCATTACATGAGGAGTCTTGGTTCAGTGGAGGCTTTTTTGTTGGAGAGAAACCGTGTGTGAATATTTGCTGTCTCATGTCAAGGCGTGGGGAAATCCCTAAATAAGAATCCATGCCTGTGAGAAGCTTTCCTGAAGCTGCCCAATCTGCCTTTTTGGTGTTTGTCACCAAATCATTGCCAGGTGAGGCAGAAGGCATGTTGCACTCTCTGCACTCATCTGCAGGCGCTCAGACCCACCTGCATGCACATCTGGGAGACCTGCCCACCGAGCAGTCCTCTGCTGTTGTCCTCAGCTGATGAACTAGGTGAGAGAATTTCCGTGAACAGCAAAAACCCAGAGGGGGAGTTGCAGTTTAGAGATGCAAGTGATCAAGTACCTTTAAATTTCAGGTAACTGCTTCAGATAGTGAAGTGTGTGGTGTCTTCTTTCTTCTCCTTGCTTTCTTCTCCTGAGTGACAGCTGTGGAGTGTAAGCCTCTGTCAGAGGAGCCACTTAAGCCTGAAAACCATTTTCCACTTCTGTTTTTCACTGGTAAACACCTATGCTAAGGAAACGTCTCAGGCTCAACTGCGGCCTGAAGATACTTTTGTATGGTGGGAGGAGAAGCAGAAACTTTGGGGCAAGATATTTTTAATAATTGTGGCCATTGCAAAATTATTAATGCCCTGTAAACAAGGAAAGAATAAGAATCAGGTATAATACATATGTGTAAACCTCTTTTTTAAATTATAATTTTTAGAAGGACTGGAGCAGAAATGAAGCCTTTGGGTTTATGTAAGATACTGTTTTCTTACCACTGCATAAGCAATGATATGAAAAAAGCAAAGTTCATCGTTCTCTTAAAGAATTCCCATGGGGTGCTCATCACTCATCCCCTGAACACCTCCAGGAGTGCCTTAACAGCATACTAACCCAGCTCATTTGTTATTTGCTCTCTTATTCCCTCCCTAGTGGAGAATGCGTATGAAGTCAGAGAATCTTCAATACGTTTTTTTTTTAATGTTTGCTTTTATATGTGTTTGTGTATTTGTGTTGCTCTCCTGGTGTTCGAGAAGACCAAAGAAGCCCACCTTGTGTCTGGAGTGGTAATGAGGTCCACGTTGTCAGAAGGGCATTTTTTTACATACTTCAGCTATCGTCTGACTTCAGCACAGACTAGTCTCCTAAAACAATGTCTTGCTGAAATACTTTATTTTGAAAAATTTTCTCTGCTGTGCAGTTGTCTTAAAAAATGCCAACGGTATCTGTAAAATAGTTGCTCTTACTTGTGTGAAGTCGCATTCTTCCCATCTCCTTTGTACCTTAGTTAACTTTATATGATGGCCCTTGGTACCTGCTGGTTACTCAGTGGTGGCTCAGGTGCTTGTCCAAGGGCCTCCCCTCAGTCACGCTTTCTTCTTGATATTACAGCAAATCAGCTGAGCATCTTTACTCAACTTGCAGGAAGTGCTTGGACTCTCGTTAGGCTCCACGGTGTGGATAACTCACCATCAGAGGTGTGCAGAGGTTTTGGTTAGGAGAAAGCTAATCTGTCCCCAGCTCTTACATGTCTTTGATTTTGCAGAGAGGTGTCAGGCGATGTCTTGCAGCCACCAGACTGAGACACAGCAGCAGCTTCCCCTTCCCAGGGCTGAGAAAGAGTGTTCTCCATAGAACCAGCTCCCACCTGCCCCAGATAGCACAATAGGCAGGAAGTTGAGAGCAAATCAGATTCCAGGAGCTTCCTACTAAAGCTCTGAAGCCAGAGTGTGGAGTGAGCCATCAGCAGAACTGAAGCTATAGAATATTTTTTAGAGTCACTTGGAAAGAGGAGAAAAATGTAAATGTGTAGGTGAAGATTTGGGATGCTATAGACTGTACTCAGTATCTTGCAAAGCTCTAAAGGTGATCTCAGAGGACTCCCTTCCACTGGAGGGGAAGACACAACTGTTAACTTGCAAGCATGCCCATCAGGCTGCAGTTTTTTCCAGTACCACACATGTGTGACCCTGTTTCCACTTATGTCAGAGCACAGTTCCTTTATTACTCAGCTTGGATTTAGGCAAGGACCACAAGCAGTGTTTGTGTGCATCAGGTGTAGGCATGGGACTGTGGAAGTAGAAAGTGCCTGTGATCGTTGTGTCTCGTGATGCTTTTATGCTGAGTGACTCTTTTGCCTGGGAACAGTACCTTATCTGGATAATAATCTGCCAGAAGAAAATGAACCCAGCAACATTTCTAACACTGAATAGGTCTACACTGGGCTGGAGCTCTGCATCAGGTTCACAGAGTTTTTCTGTGGCTGTCTGGAGAGCCCTGAAGCCTCAGACTTCATCTAACGTCATCTAACCACAACCTCATTGGTGGTGGTGCTAGTTCCTCGCCTTTCTGCCTCTGTTGGCACTGGTAGGATCTCTGTCTTCCACCTGCCTACCTGTTCTCACAAACTTTTCAGGAATTTGAAGGAGACACTTACTCCTCTGTGAAAAGTAATTGAAAAGATGCTGTGAATTCATGAGTTTTTAGTGGAATTCAAACACACACACAGATGAAGTGGTCATATAAGTGTAATTTCTTGTAGACACAAACTAACAAACCACTGTTTTGCTGTGGGCAAATCTAGTTTCTACCTTGGCTTCTATATTTGTGAAAAGGGAACTGTAACACTGTTCATGGTGACACTGCCCAGCATGCCCAGAACAGTTGCCATGTTGCTGCAGGGTTGCTGCTGCAATATGGAAACTGATGGGCCTTCCATCCAGCCAGGAGGGATCTGCTTGAAGATACCCCCTTTCTAAAATGCAGGTCTCCAAAGCCTGTGGTTTGCATTGGTTTCCAGGGAGAGTGGGGTGGAAGGAGCAACTTTCAGGCTTGAGGCTTTTGTCTGTAGGTCTGAGTATCCTGTGATAGTCTGCACCTGTGGGGGAAAGCACAAAAGCTGAGTGGACATCTGAGAAGCCTGATTCTTCCTGCATTACTTGCATACGTCCAGTACGGTTACTTACTAGTGTAAGAATGAAGTAATACAGCAACATATCTGGCCCTTAGTCAGGTCTTTTATTTTCAGCATGCTGTTTTACGCACTGTACCTAATGGGCAAGGTGGTAGTTATTCTTGCTCTCTCATGCTCAGCAGTCCAAGCTGTCGCACATGGGTGCAGCGGGGCAGCTCAGCACCTGCTGTTGGCCCCTGCTTTTGCAGCATAACTCCTGGTTGTCTGTGGAGCTGCTGCTGGTGCAACCCAGAGGAGAACCTGGGCCCATGGAAACTCCCCCTCCAGTCTCTGGAGGGGTGAGATGATTTGGGGGGGATGAATTCCCAGCTTCATCCCCGTACTGGACAGCTTGAGCTAAGCCTGTAACGAGAAACTAGTGATGCTAGCTTTTTCCATACTGGTCAGAAATGAAGCAAGCCCAGCAAGGGGCTTTCTTGTAAAAGACCTCTGCAGTGTCAACTCAGGTTTCACTTCTCCCTTCAAGAATAAATCCTGTTGATTCTTACAGGAGGTTTCAAGGCTGCTCTCTAGTGGCTGCCGCTGTTGTGATGCTTTTTTGGAAGAGCAGCTAGGGTTTTCATTCATCTCAGCAACAGAAGTTTCATGAAAATCTGCGCTATTCTTCTGGTTACCTCACTTGTTTGTAAGGGGTTTGAGGTGGTTTTTTTCTCCTTTTTTTCTTTCCCATCCACTGAACTGTCTTATTTCAAAGAGCTGCCATGCCATTGAAAAGGTAACCTGATTTTGGTTTAGCATTGCTTTCTCCTGTCACAGCTGAGGACCCCCACACCTTATTGCTATGACCTGTCACCGTCATCCTCATTCTTCCCACTGCAGCAAGCTGGGTGTCTCACCCTGGATCAGCACCTGGTGATGAGAAATGCAAGCTATCCTCCCTGGATAAGCATGGGTCGTCCACCCTGCCTCACGCAGCTCGTCGCAGTGGTCTCCTTGCTCTGGCCTGCCTTATAACCAGCTCTTCAGTTGGGGTCACTCTGTCTGAGGTCACCACAGGCTCTACTGGGTGAAATGGGCTCAGTCAGAGAGCAACCTGACTCCTCTCTGACTTTCCTCCCACCAGGAGACTGAAGGGCCCTGTCTGAAGGAGGGGTGGTTTGGTAACTCTTCTAGATTTTCTGAAAAGATTTTGTAGCATTCTGGTGTAGTGCATTTCAGGAAGAGGCACACTGTTTTAAAAGCCCGTGACCATCCTGTTTAAGAGATTGTTTCATAAACTTCATTCTAAACCGTTTCTTCATTCAAACACTGCTGAAAATGCTTCTCTTGGAAACAACTGGTGAGTCCTTCAACTTAGAAAGGGTCGTTCCTTTTCATGTCATTGCAGGAAAGATAGAGAAGATCAAGCCTCCTCCATCCCCCACCACAGAAGGCCCCATCTCGCAGTCTGACCCACCAGCCGAGGAGCCTGCAGGAGCCCAGCGACCCAAGAACCTGATGCAGACCCTCATGGAGGATTATGAAACACACAAAACTAAGAGACGAGAAAGGATGGATGACAGCAGTGTAAGTGCACTTTTCCTTTTTACTTTTGGCTCTGTAATAGAGACCATGACTTGCAAGAACCAACATTCAGACAACAAAAATATTTCTTTCCCAAGCATCTGTTCAGATCACTTCGCAAGTGTGTAAGGATTTTAACACATTGTAGGGGCCACTGTGTTTGAAATTGAAGGATGAGGGCCAATGGAGAGGAAGAGAGAGCATCACTGCAAATATCAAAGGCAACTCATATTAAGTTTCTTTTTAATTAATTAAGTTAATTAATAATAAGGGCAGTGGGTAGCTGTTCTCCAATTGGCAGACTCTGTTAATTCACACATCACCAAGACCCGCCACTGGGTTATTTTAGTGGCTCTGTGAAGTGCATCAAGCGGGTGTTCATGCCTCTATTCATAGACTCCCAAAGTCCCATCACAGTGTGCTCAGGATTCAGTGTAAACGGATAACTTCCCTAGAAACAATCCCTTGCAGAATTGGATTGGGGGTGTCTCAGAAATTAACTTGGATCCTTCAATGGGCAGCATGCTGTTCACTGCTGCATTTGTTATCTTTCTTCCGCACAAACAGAAAATCAGCCAGAAGTGCAGTTTTTTAAATGGGTGCCTGCATTTCAGTCATTACTGAATTAAGTTGTTCTTTGTTGGAGGCACTGATAAGAAGAGCTATGAATTTCATAGCTAGAAGTTCAGGTGCATCCATTATACAGCCTGTTTGCCAATAAAGCACGAGGTGTTTCTTACTCAGACTCACTATTACTGTGGGCAATTAGCACAGAAGGTAGTGAGATACAAGTGCGATATAAAACTTCTTAAATGGACATAGTGGTTGTTATGTGTTTGCTGAAGCAGCCACAGTCTTCCAGGCATTTCCCAGAGATGTCAGAATGATGACACCAGCACCAGGGAGCTCATGCTCCAAACAAACTGCTTTCTAGTAACGTTCATTAAAGGCAGAGCCTCATTAGCTGTATAGAAGTAAGTTAACTTTTGTAACATGAATACTGCACTATTCTGGCAGCCTTTAATCATTACTGGTGAGTATTGCACTGCAGCAGAAGATACTTAAAATCAGAAGGAATGCTGTGTGGAGAGATCCTGCTGCATTTCTGCTGGTTACTAAAACGTAGTAGGAGAGCTGACTCAAAATGGAAACAGATTAATTTCCAGTGCACACTAGAAACTTGCTGGTCCCTTCTGCTGAAGCCATTGAAAAGCAAGATCTCATTGTCTGTCGGGCTTCTGCTGCCACATGGGAAGCCAGCTCTCGCAAAGGAGTGTACCTTTTTCTCGCAGCGGCATCTTGGGGCTGCATCTTGGAAAGAAGCCGGTCTCCGGTTTCCCCTCCCTCCCCAGAGCATCCAGTGAAATGGGGTGGCTCCACCTGCTCCGGTGGTTGCTGTTTTCTGGCATCTTCCCAGAGGATCTCTTTCCCTGAAGGGCGCTCAGAGGCTTGCAGGAGACATGTCACACCCTTGTGCCCTTTGCAGAAGCCAGGAGGAACTTTGGAAAACAGAGGGGCATAAAACTCTTGCCATGCAATCCAGAACTAGTTCTCGGGAGTCTGGCAGCGAGTGGTTATCAGTCTGGTGCCTCGAAACCTTGGCACAGTGAAGCTGCTGTGCTGAAGAGTTGATACTGAGCTCGCTACGCACCCTGTGTTTTTTCTCCACCCCCATGAAGAGTGAAGGTGGTGCCCAGCCCAGGAAGCAGGGGTTTGTGGCTGAAATCTTCTCCCACAGCTGTGATGGTCTCATGCTGTCTGTTGTGCATGTTGCAGCACACCAGACAGGTAAGATGTCATTGGACCTAACTCCCTCTGCTCAGTTACCTGAGTGCAACTCCTCAGGTTATTTGCACATGTGCCTCTAGAAAGCAGGCTGTCCACGATTGCGTGGTCTCTTCTGCAGTCTGAAGTGAGCCCTGATGTCCTGACTAGAGTGATGGTCTGGGCAGTGTCTGACTGAAGAAGTGTGCGCCAGGTGTCAGGTCGGCTGTCCGCTGCTGCTAAAGCTGCCCAGGCACTGACTGCCTGAAGATCAACTGCCAGAGCATTGGTACTGGTCAGACAACTTGTGGGATGGATGCTTTTCTGGGATGAGTTGTCACGGCTGCAGTGAATTTACAGAGCCCCAGTGCACACTGAAGTCTAGCAGTGTTGCGATTTGTTGTCATTCTCCTCTTCTTTAAGCCTATTCCATACAACCAAACAAGATTGACATTCTTATTGCTGCCCACCCAAAATCCTGTTAGAGGGCGGTGTCCTGCAGAGCTCAGGGAGAGCTTCCTTGGACCAACAGGAGTGTTTTGTTTCTCTTCCCTGCCTTTTTCCGCTCTCCTTTTGTAAACAACTCCCACCATTGACAGGGGAAGGATGATTCAAGTAAGAAGTGCTGCACTTGTACCACTGTTAGTTTGAGCTAAAATTATACTGTTTTACATGCCAGGCTAAGCAATAATTATTTAAACAAGAAATAGATTTGATGTGTCAGCAGAGGACATTTGACCGTGTGCTGAGGAAGAAGGTTTCTGTAGCTAACAAAACAAAAGAGCATATCACTGGTCTGTTTTTAAAAATATGGGAAATATAGCAGGGTAAGGAGCATAACTGAGGAACAGGCAGTTGCCACCTGGAGCAGTACGTCCTGAGAGCTGAACGTGGCTCAGCATTGCTCTTTGTGATGAGGGGAACTAGAGACTTCCTACTACTGGGTACTGGGAGCAGTCTGGGTGCAGCGGTACGCAAGGCTGAACAGAGCCAGCGCTGCTGCAGGGGCAGAAGGCAGCACCCACTGTCTCCTGAATGACACTGTGGAGAGGTTTGATGTCCGTGGAAACTTCCCCTCATATGCTGACTGCACCAGCAGTACTGATGTATAGAGCTTCAGTTTCTCCCTACATAAGACAGAGCAAAAGGTAGGAGGGTGCTTTCAGTAGGACATCTGCCCTGCCTCTCCTTTAGACATCACTGCCTTCTGTTTTATGTCTGGCTTCAGTGGCTACAATGCGGCTGCTCTGGCCAGGGCTTGCAGGTTTTGCCTTTCAGACACATGGCAAATCAAGCGCATCTGCTCTTGGAAGAACTTCACTGCCCAGGCGAGGGGGCAGTTTCTTCCAAAGACAGTGTGTTGTCGTAGAGGTTTCAACAGGTGAGAAAAAGAGAAAAAGCAGCAGCAAGAAAACAGGTTGAGTGCTGGTGGTAAACAAGACAGAGACTGGCCAAGCAACATCATTAAAAAAACAGCAAACTGACTAGTATTTTTTTTTAATGACACCAAGTTGCTTGAAACCCTGTACTCTGGGATGTGCCAGTTCTTGCAATTTCTTTATTTTGTTCTTGTTTCCTAGTTACAACATGCTTGTTCAATGTACTAATGCTGGTCTTTTCCCTTCCTACCAGTACACCTGTAAATTACTGTCTAGCAAGGTTACTTCTGAGGTACTTTTCAACTGCTTATTTATTTTTGCTTCCTCTTGCATGGTGATTCCAAGTGCATGTTGCTGCAGTTCGCATTTTCATGCTGTGTGCCAGTGTTGTTTCATACCAAAGCCAGGATGCAAATGTGTGTGGGATATTCCCTCTTTCAAATATTTGTTTGGCTGGTTTTCTAACCCTTGGAATCTAGTTATAATTTCTGGCATGGGAAGGGTTGTAATTAAAGGGACGGGAGCTGTTGCCCAGGACTGGAGCATTCCTGGGCCGTGAAATGAGAACTTTGCCTTAATCCCTGTTACCATTTCGCTGGCAAAGCTAAATCTGGGCTCCATGCATCCTCAGATGCTGAGTGAAACTGCTGTGGCTTTCCTTTATCTCTGATTACAGTGTATTTAGCACTATCAAAATCTATACTATTTTGTAAAGAATCTGCACACCAACCTTTCATCTGTGGAAGAAGAGAAGCAGACCCAAGTGCATGGCCTCAGTCTGGTGAATTTTGTGAACCTGTCCTTGTGCCTGTATGTTGTGATGTGAGGACTGAGCACAGTTCCACAACTTAGCATCAGTGTTGGTCTCAGAGTAGAAGCCTAGACCTGCTAAATAAAGAGTATTTTACAGTGACATTTTGGTAGTTTAGCAAGGCAATAACTTGCACAGTCCTTATCCCTACAAAGCTGGACTCCGCCAAATGCAACAATTTTAGGAGTGGGAGTTGATACCAACTACAGTTTGCAATGTTTGTTAGGAATGAGGTGCTCAATAATGTGGACATTTCAATTGCTTGTAATTTTCTGTGCAAACGGATGTGTAAATTTGGACTTCTCTAAGAGACACAAACAGATTGTAGTAATGACTGTCATTAATTTGTCCAATATCAGCATTTTTTAATAAATATGAACCTTCCACTATTTCCCTATTCCATAACATATTTGACCACATCAGCTTCCTCAGGACAAGTATGTGAACACTTTTGGTCCTGGAGAGTAAAGCAAAGACAAGTCTGTGCCATGTCCTATTTATCAAATAACTTAGTTTGGTGTTTTTGTCACTGATACAAGCCAGTGATTGATCTTTGTGTAGATTATTTCTAGAGAGTTAATCAGTATAAGAGCAGTGCACTTTCAGAGACCTGGTTTTAAACACAGGTTGGGCCTCTTCTCTCCCGTAATATCTGCACAATAACCTGAATTACGATTTATGAACCGTAAGTAGTGATCAGAGCGTTTGCTGTGTTGTCTGAGAGGCAGAAGCTCAGGTGTAAATTTTACATGCTGAGCCCTTAGCCTTCCACTGTGTGTCCACCTTGTAAAATTACAATGACACAAGGAGTAATGAGCTGGAAATGAGCGTTCACGGCTGGGAACGGGGGTAGAGATGAAAAAGGCTGTAGGACACAGTGATTCTGCATGCAGGTGAAAGTATGCCACCTGGCTAATCCCCAGTGTTAAGCCTCAGACTGAAGAAACTGTTTGGCTCTCACTGGAAATCTTTAGGTGAAGCCGGGCAGTTGTTTCAGAAGGAAGAGCAAGACTGAAGGCATGATGCCCCTCTACTCTCTGTGGACCCCAGAGCTGAGCTGCGGCTCCTGTTTGCCAGAGCCCTCTGTAATCTGCTCTGGTGCAGGCAGATGGCTCAATTTTAATCAATGTCAGCAATGCTGCAGCTGACCCAGCTGTGCTTGTGTGGGGTTTGCACACTGTCAGCCTGGCAGCTCCACTCCAGTAAGAAGCAAGGTAGAGGAACTGCTGAAGTTAAGCTACATGGAGCAAACCACAGCCTGCTTCCTGCGACCTGTGTTAGAAGCACATCCATCTGCTGTTTTAAAGAGACCACATATAACTACATGCCTGCCCATAGAGGTCTGGTGCTTTCAGGGAATAGTATTAAGTAGGTACAGTAAAGAAAATACCTTTGTACTGGAGAAATGGTTGTTCTTTGTGCCTCAGTAGTTCCAGTTTTATGCTAAAGCATTTAGTTTCTCATTCCTGAGCGGGAACACTCATGTCTACGAGAGCAGGCAGCCTGTTCCATGCCTTTGTGCTCTCTTTGTGCACTGTGTGCTCCATGGAGGTATCTTGTGCAGTGACTTTCCCTCATGGAACCAGTAGAGTTTAGACACCCAGACCTTTGCATTGTCCTTTTCTGCTGCTTTTAGTTCTTCTGGGTCCAGATGGAAAGAACCAGTAAAATACTAAGCTCCCTAAAAATCATTTTGCTTCCACATCAGTTTTGCTGCTGCTGTTCAATAAAAATGAGCCTGTGCTGTGCAGTAGTCAGTTTTATTCAGTGGTGGGGATAAATATGCTTTGGACTAAAGTGTATCTGTATTTTGCTTTTTATTCTCTTACTGTCAGTAAGGGAGCAATTATTGTTCCGTGTTGGAGGGAAAAGCAGGACAGGTTAGTCTCCACCTCTAGGATAAATTAATCTTACACCTGACAGCAGTAGCTGTCACAGAGTAGCAGTATATTTGAATGAGGTCTGCTGAATACAGCCTGTAGATTTATGCCAGCTGAAAATTTATGGGGAAAAAAATTCTCAAAAATAAATGAAATCTGTTGGGAAAGAGCCCTTTGCAATTCCTAGCGAGACCCCAGAGCTGCGCAGTCCACAAGATCCACGCAGCAATTTTTTGCAGAGAGGTGAAGAGTCATTTTTACAGCCCTATGTATCTTGATACATTTCTCTTTCCCTCACACCTGCTTCTGCCTAGGACACCACAACCACCCAAGCCCGGCTCTGCCAGGGTCGCCCTGCCTGCACCCACTGAGCTGATGTGGGGCAACATCAGGGGAGGACACTTACGAAGCCTTGACATAGCATTTTGTAACATGGCCAAAATGTGTTATGTTACAGACCCCCGAAACGGCCACAAAAACAAAAGCAAAAGACTTTCCTTCCTTCGACCTGCAGTAGAGAGCCTCTAGGTGCTGGACTTATGGTCAACAGACAGCCGTGATATCTGCCAAGGATATTTTAAAATGGAGATAGTTTGCTATTTTAGGCAAGCTGCTTCCTGGGTTGTGAATTCAGTGCTCCATTGAGAAGTCCCAATTCTCCACTCATGTCATTCCAGTTGCATGCTATAATTACCCCATTGTTTCCTCTAGCGGGTGTAAAACTGACACAGACTAGTGAAAAAATAGGGTTATTTTAGGTCAAACAGTCTTTTCAGTAGATTAGAAGAATATTTCTGGAGTAAGTTATTCAAAAGGACCTCTAGCTTGTTAGTATCTGCTCTAGTATTTAGAAGGCTTATTTATTAATACTAAGCCAGACATCAGTACTTGTTTGCCTGCGAAGGTTAAGTGCACCCTCATGGTATCTCTGGTATAATTCTGGAAACAGTTTTCCTTGGAGCAAGCACCAACATTTGCAGTAGTAGACAAGTAGACAAGCTTCTGGCATATTTGCAGACTGGTGATAAATGGAAGAAACCTTGTTGGCATCTTTTAAGACAAAGACTAGCTGATTGGTCCAAAGCAGAAATCTTCAAAGAGTTAGGGTCCTGACTGTTGCAACCCTTCACCAGAGGCCATCACAACATTGCAATTTCCAGCAAAGAAGAAACTGACTGGTAACTGTTGTAAATTATGTAAAATCCATTTTCTTTTCAGCTGGCATAAACCTACAGGCCAAATTCAGCAGACCTCTTTTAAATATACTGCTACCCTGTGACAGTGGCAGTTTTGGTTTGAAATTTATGCTGAATTTGCTGTGTTTTCATGTAAGTTTCAATACCCAGTGGGGAGAACAGTAATTCATACTGGTCTTGATAGTCTCCTGTCTAGCGGTATTTGTCTGTTGCCATCCAAAAAAAAAAAAAATCACTGTTTTTTTCCCCCCTTTCATGGCTAACCCTGGAGCAGCCACCGTCTTTTCTTATTCTGAAAAGATAATAAGATGATGCTCTGATATCCAGTCCCATTTTTGCTTCTCCATTGTTCGGTTTGAGTTGTCTTTCCTTGGTTTGGGCACTCAGAATCCCAAACATGTAGTTTAAACCACTGGTCCTCATCCTTTCAGCAGGAGTAACTCCAGTACGTTGCTTACAGGCTGATGTCTCAGAAGGAATTTTTTACTGATTTCAATTTTTTTTTTTTCAATTAATTGTTGGGTTTGTGAGCACATTTGTGGGTTAAATAGAAGCTGCTTAGCCTTGCTCCCCCTTTCCGGTGGTTGCTCTGCAAAAAGAGGAGGCATGATTTGGGGCAAAATTTCAGCAAAAAGTCCCTCCGGTGGACCTGGACCAGCTTTGTAGCTCTGGTTAGTGCCAGGAAGCAGATGGAGCTTTAGCTCAAAATAATTTCTGTTGGCTGGATTCTGCCTTTAGTTCTTCGACTTGTTTATAGTCACAGTAAAAAGAAACTAGGAGGGCAAAGAAATGATAAAGCCGGCCAAACTCACCCTACCTTCAGGTCTGCATCTTAGCATAAATGCAGAAGTGTGTTCTCGTTGCTGCAAGTAAAGTTACAGCCTGCAATTCATCTGACAGTTCAGAGCTGATTGCCTGATACTGCCTGTACAGGACCCCCTAGTACCTCTGTACTTTTCCAACCACAGCGTGTTGCAAGCTGAAAGAAGAGTTTCTTTAGTCTTTACTTATTTATTTTTATTCCAGTCAAGATGTAAGCCCTCACTGCATCTGACTTTCTACGCATAATAAAATAGTATTGTCCGTTCTCAAAAGGCCAGCTACTCTTCTGTAGTCGAGGAGTATGCAGAGCAGCTTGCAGGAGGCATTAGGAACCAGGGATGTAAGGCATCGGTCTAGTGAACAGTCACATATTTGTTGGAGGGGTTTTTTGAACTGACTGTTTAAACATTTCAAAAATTTATTTCTCTGGGAGGGCTGTTTTAAAACACATTGACAGCAGTGGACGTTGGCAGCTTTGTAGTTTGATCACAGAGCTGTTATTCAGTGTCAGTCAGAAAATAACATTGTGCTTCTGTAAGAAGGCCCCAGACCCCTTTATGTCTCACTCTAGTGGGAGGAAAACACACGTGTCCGAGCATTATTTGCTGAGGAGTACATCAGATGCACATCACATTAACACCTTTGGTTTAATCGGATTATCTTTTCTAACCTTGTTAAAACACACATTAAAACTGTTTCATACTTTAGTTAATTGTTTATGTGCGTGCATATGTATAATACATACACAGTATGTATGTTTTTATATCTCTGTGTGTGAGTGCGTGTATGAAAAATATACAAATGTATTCGGGCCCATCTTCTACCAGACTCTGCAGGCTGTGCAGATCTTCCTTGTGTAAATCTCCTTTCCCATATGCATGCAGTGACTTTTCACTCCAAGAGCACTTTGATCACAGTACGTAGGATTTCCCATTGGCACAGCTGCAAGCCAGAGACTGCAAGAAGATGTAGCAGGGGCTGCCTGGTTCTGCCTGCAGGGGTGGCATGCTGAAATAAGCATCAGACTGCTTTCCAGGCTACCTCTGGGGAGAGGACCAAGACCCTGCCCCCTGCCTTCCCGAGGCAGGGACGGGGCAATGTGCAGCTGGCTTGGTAAGGGGCAACGGGGGCTCCCCTGAAGTGAGCTGGGTGCTGCCAGACAATTCCCACTTGTGTCCTCCCGTGGTGTGACTTTGCTCTTGTGTGCCATCCCCTCCACCACCCTTCACATCAGCAAGTGCTTCATCGCATGAGTCCTCCCAGTTAGCACGAGGTGCGGTACTGAGAGCCCTGCGAAAAGGGCTGGTCCCATTGGTCCCTGCCTGCCCAGGCGCACGGTGTGGGGCGCTCCGGCACGGGAGCCATGGACAGCTGAGTGATGTGCTGTGTTTTCCCTTTCTTTCTTGACCAGGTCCTTGAGGCGACCAGGGTGAACCGCAGAAAGAGTGCTCTGGCACTGCGCTGGGAAGCCGGCATTTATGCCAACCGGGAGGAGGACGAATAACTACACTGCAGCGTGAAAACAATGACCAGGCATGCTGAAACCAAAAAATGAGAAAGGAATTAAAAAAAAAAAAAACCGAAAGCAGCAGCATTTTAGTCCAATATTTATTAAATACACAACAAACTCAGTGATGATGCACATAGACACAGAAATGATCCAGCTCCTGGCAATCCTAAACCAACATGAAAAACCCACCTAGAAAAATCTCCTTCCCTCCATCCCCGCTCGGAATAATGCAATGGGGAGGCTGCAGGGGGTGGGAGCCCTCTGCGGGGGGACAAGGGGGCAGTTGTCCCCACGGACCGGAGACGCTGCAGGCACTTGGCAGGAGGTTGGCATGGAGGAGCCTGAGCCAGGGCGCACGCTTGTGCTTCCTGCTGACCAAACTGACAGGCCTGCCTTGCCCCCAGGATCACCGTCCTCCCAGCAGCTCCCGTCGGACCCTCCTGCAGTTCCTTCGCCTCCCACAGCCACCGCACCGGGACCGTCGGCGTTACTTCAGCCTACTCTTATCCAGCCACAAAACACAACGATACTGCCCTCTGTTGCTATTTCTTTGAGGGGACTGAAGGGTTGGGTTTGAGACTGGGGTAGTTCTTTGGGGGGGTGGATTCTGCTCCTCTTTCTAGTAATTTATCTGTTTAAAAGGAAAAAAATGGGGAGGCGGTTCTTGCAAATGTACAATCCAGCAGACTTAGTAAAACAGTCCTTGTGTTTCAAACACAAGCCATCACAATTTAGGAGTGGAATAGATGGGGATGAGAGCTAAGCCAAATGGATTACCTTAGCTTTAGGATCCTGTATGCTTGCAATATCACCTGAGCTCCAGGTTCTCAGAGCATATTTACCTAACAAAGTTTCTAAATAGAAAATCTGTATTTAGCGGATGACAACTATTTTTTGATGGTGGGGAGGGAAAAGAATGGCATATGTGTAAACTCTATGAAGGTGGATAATTTGAAGTAGAAAGGTAGTGGGAAAGGGATACAAATAAAGGACATTTAATTTTTAAATGAGGCAATAATTGAACTAAGCCAGACTCTGGCCTAGAAAGAGGTATGAAATAAACAAGAAAGGTAGTCATGTCTTCAACTGTATTTATACAACATAAAAAGCATTTGAAGTAGAGTGCTTTGTGGAAGTCTTCACGTTTCCAGGCAACAAAAAAGCTAAAGGGCATAATGAATTGGAAGGAATGAGCAAGGAAGAGCAGACAAGGGAAGAAAACATTATTTTTGCCATTCAGCCAGTGTTTTCAGTGCTACAAGCAAACCATAGAGCCTTTAGTTATTGCTTAGTCTTGGGATCAGCAGTGAAGGATTGGTGTGGATCTGTGTGTGCGTGTGGCGTGTGTGTGCGGGTGTGTGCATGAGGCTGGCATACCAGAAAGTGTATGGCAGTGTGTGTACTGATTATTTTCTCCAGAGCTGTTTACCAGCTATAGGCGTGAGTGCTAATTTCTTTTTTTTTTTCTGAAAGGGGATATAAAAACAAGGCACTGAGTTAATGCAGTATTTGTGATATTAAAATTTGACCCAACAAGGTATTTGCATGAGTCACAATTGCAAAGTATTGACCAGTTTTGTAAGCTGACAATTAGGAAAAGAAATGTGGTATTTATTCTTGTGCTTTGTATTTGTATGTAGTATACAGGCTGCGGGTTTACTCTTTCTTGTCATGCAAGCAATACAATAGGAATATTTTACAACTGGGAACCATAATTTCTGGACTAGAAACCAACAAGTTTTGGAGATGACAGAAAAAAAAAAGACACTGAGCTTTTTTCTATATAAAATATTATGTCTTTTTTATAATCAAACAATTATTATTTTGACATCTTTTTAAAAAATCATTATCCGCAATACCAGTCCTCCCTTAAGCCTTTCCTTGGTTTCATGACCTGCTGCGCTGTTTTATCGTGAAACAGTGAGCTCATTTAAAATGCGTACTGAGACTGTGAACATACTTTTGGTGCTTTTCTTAAACACAGAGCTTGCAACCAAATTATTCCCCTGCTCCCTTCAGTTCCTCCAGCATGTGACTTCTGTCCATGGATATTCATTTTGAGGCTTATTTTCAGGGAATTGTAGCAAATACAGTTGTATATACCCATTAACTCATTTCTGTCAGTTGTCTCCCTAAGTGCTATTGAACTGAAGAAAATGCTGCTGAACTGAGTGTTCACTGTGATAAGGGCAGCGAGCTTATCTCAAGGATGCTCTCTAAACCCAGGTGCATGGGGAGACACCATGCCTATGAAGGAATTACATACCTAACGAAGTGGACCCGTTGTTCAGACATGGCAATAGACCATGAATGTCTGCAGGCGCGTCATTACCTTAAGACTGCAGGAAAAGCAGTGCCGCCAGTGCAGCACTCTAGCGAGACCATCCATTGTGTTTCGGCATCTGTGAGCTCTGCGCATCTCTACGAAGAGGAGTCCTGGCTCTCTCCGCCCTTGGGGAGAGCCTAGTGACACTGGGAAATGGGGGTTTCCTGAGAAGAGGAGGTGGCCTCTGTGCTTACAGTGAGATGGTCTTGCATCAAACGATGGTCCTCAGAGTTTCCCCCCAATATTTGCTCCCTGAAACACGGGCGGCCCTGGGCTGCCTTCCCAGGAACCTGCACCTTTATTTTCTTTAAGCTGGAGGCCTGTTTTTTCCTCCTGCTCTCTCACTGTAAGCCAGTGATGTTGATCAGCCATCATGAGACGACATCTCTTCATGCTTTGCCACATTCTCCCCTACCACCACAATCAGTCCTCAATCTTTGAAGTGAAAATTAAATTGTTCCCCTAGAAAGGGGATGTGGTGGTGGGGAGAGGCCAGGCAGGAGTCCTCTGCACTAGAAGCATTCACTTTCAGCCCCTGTGACAAAAGTATTTGCGTGTATCAGTTCAGGACAGCCAACTTTCCACCCAGCAGAGCTTTTCTCTTCCAGAAATTATGGACACTCATAGCCAGCAGCACACATTCAGTGCTCTGTTAATGCGAGTGTGATGCAGTTTACTTGCCTCTGTTACTTCATTTGCATGCTACCAAGCTTAAGTGTTTATAAGCATATGCCAGTAATACATATCTATCTATATATAAATATATCAAATGCTACAAAAGAGCACTATTGCAGAGTTAACTTTGTCTCCACAGAAGAAACACACAGATCCTTCCCCGTGGCAAAGACTGGTTTTAATGAAACTGTGTATTGAGAAATAGTTAAGCATTAGCATTTGTGATTATAATCAGTTTGGGATTACAGTGCAGGTTTGCTGAACAATTCGTTTTAAAAGCTGCCAGTTTGGGCTTCATCTTCCACTGTACTTACATTATCCGAAAATACAGTAGCATTGACGCATTTGGCAACGAAAAGGCAGCATCCTTGTCATGACTTATCAACCAGTTTCAACAATACCTGGCTTTCTGTATGTTAACCACTTAAATGTTATCCTGCTTCTGTTTTATAGTGACTGTGAGGCCTACAATGCAAGTATATAATTATTTTCTCATTAAAACAGAAACCTGTGTTGTGTTTCTATGAAGCCGCCCGTTTCTTCACGTTCTTGCAGGAAGTTGTACCCCCACAAGCAGTATGCGCTGGAAGAGAGTGGCTTGTACCCCACATCCCAAGGCAGTCCGTTGCTCTCTCTCCCCCAGTTCTTGACTGTGTCTAGAGGCAGGGGAGATCTCTTTCTCTGCTCAGTGGTGTCAGCTGCAGATACAAGAGCATCCCTGAGTATTTCTTTCCCATTAACATGCTTGTGGAGGGTTGCGGAGGCCAGATGACTTTGTGATAAATTGCACGAGCTCTCTTACCTTGCTTCCCTCACATCTGCAGGACCCCTGCCACCCTGCACAGCAAAGTACATCATTTCAGCAGTCATCCATTTCTCACTTGCCAAGCTGCAGCAACCAACTGCTCACCCATTGCCACAGCTCCTCGCCCCGCTTTCATGGTCAGCTGTACCATCAGGACATCATCTCCATACCAGGAGAGACCTCATTCCTCACCCCTGCTAGGAAGCTGCCATCACCTTTGCCTGCAAGAGCTGGAAGGTGCCGGAGCGCCAGGTTCATGGCAGCTGCACGCCAGCTGCAGGGACTTGTTGGGAGTGGGGCTGGATCACGCCAGCCTCTGCCCCTCCCTGTGCCAGGAATAGTCAGGCCTTTAATTAAAACCCTGCACCACAGCCCACGGGAGGAGGCGGAGGACACCAGTGATGTCGGTGGGAGTTGGCTAGGGCCAAGTGCAGTAATTCAGTCTGTGCTCTACATAACACAAGCGCTCCTCTCCCTTGTGCACAAAGTATCAGAAGTGCTGACAGAGAAAAGTCAGATGTGGATTCCCTTTTCAGTTAGTAAATAACTGCTGAAAGTCAGAAAATGGGTTAGAAAACAAGCCTGAAAATTTATCCACCAATTCTGGTCTCTATGTCTATGAAGAAAAAGAGGTTATTGTCTTCTCAGCACAGAAGAGGCTTTCTGTCTTCCTTTGCCTTTCCTTTGTTCTGTGCTTGGAGGGATAGCATATTGGACTTACTGGCACACATCGGGAAAGGGAGCTCCTTCTAGACCTGTCCTTTGGGTTTTATGAGAGTTAGAAGCGGAAATGGGACATTTGCAGGGGAGCATTTAGGCATTGCAAAACTCATTGCAGTGATGTCAGTGGGTGACAGCAGCTCAGGAATTTTTGCAATGCATTCGGCTGTTAACAGCTGTTGGTATTTGTTTAATAACACACACTTAGGACATCCAAAATCCCTGTCATCCCATTGTGTGGCCAAAATGGCATGCACCAAGCTTTAGAGTATTTTTGAAAAGTAGTTAAGGACCACGAAAGAGCCATTTTATCCACCATTTCTGGCATAGTTCCGTATAAGATTAAGGACCTCAAAAGAGTAATTTTATCCATAATTTGTGGTGTAGTCCCATACAAGGTGAAGATATTGCACCTCTAATAGTTGTAAGCAGCTCCAAGAGGCCTCAGCAGAATGGGAAAGAAAATGGAGAGGCAAGGGATCTCCTCTGCAAAGGTGAATTTGATTAAACTGCTTTAAAAGGAGGGAGAGCATTCAGTGCAGTGTTTTCAGTTGTGAGTGGCAACAGAGGTTAAAAAAAAAAAACATAAATGGGTATTTGTAGTGTAAGGAAGCCAAGTCAGAGCACCACAAGCTGTAGCAGAGGAGGGGCAGGGCTAGGCAGGACCACAGCTACAAATACTAGCATGGACATTAGCATTAAAGATGACTTTCAGTTATGTTCTAGTTGCTGAATTGACTAGGACAGACAGTCCAGGAAACCATTAGCAGTGTGTGGGTCCAGCCCTGCACTTCTCCTGAGCTTAAAGACAGAACAGCATCTGACTGTTTCACATGGTGCAGGACAGGGCTAACTTGTCACATCACCAGTAGCACAAGGGTAAAAAAACAAATTAAGAAACAAACAACCAAAAGAACAACCAAAAAACCACCAAACGCCATCCAGATCTCAGAGTCTGCTGCTAGCTCTGGCTGAGCCCTGATTAACTGGTAACCTAACCCACTGCTTTCTCAATGCCGTCTCCAGGAAGAAAGCTTTTACAGCAAGCACCAAACATCACATCGCGTGGGCGTGCGAGAGGTCCTGCTCAGGCCCAGGCGTGTGCTATCTCTGCAGCGAATTCAGGGCAGTGTGCCACCAGAAGCTGGAAACGTTTCGGTCCTTCTTCCCATCTAGTGTGGCAGCAGCAGCAGCAGCGAGAAAAATCGATGAAGGGAGAAAAGAAGTGTGCAAAGGTGTTGTACCGCATTGCCTGTCACTGCAAACTGCGCGGGGGGTGGAGTGGGGGTGGGGCGGAATGTTGCATGGCGGTATTTGTGCAGCAGCAGTGACATCTGGAGGGCAGATTGCACTGACCGTGGGAAGGCTTTCATTCCCACGGGTGTCCTCTGGAAGCCAAATTCTGGGAGCAGCCAATACCTGGGACGGACGTGCTGACTGATAGATCAGTCTCAGTGCCCTGTCCGTGTCAACCCACTGCGATGGTACCTGTGTTACTAACGCAGCAAGCCCTCTTGGGATCAGCAAACGATCAGGAACAGAGCCATGGCACATCTCATGAGCTTCCCAGGGGGAAGCAGCTGGGATGGGGACCCCAAAAACGCTGCTGTGCTTAGCATGCACACCAAGTGCCCTAGGCATGCCTCCTCCTGTACGAGCTTCTGGAGTGCACCAGACCTCCCAAACAGCCCTTCCTGGGAGCAATTGTGAGCTCTGCAGGGCTGTAGCTGGGCAAACAAAGCACTTTGCAAGGGGCCGTGCTGTGTTGCCCTTTTGCTGTGGGGACTGTTGCTGGCTGGGAAGCTGTGTGCAGGGCTGGGGGAAAGAGTAGGAGGCTGGAAACACCCCCACAAAGAGAGCAGGGTTTAACATTGGGCTGCAGCAGACAGACCAGAATGATGCACTCCCGCTTGGGGTGTCACTGACTGGCAAGAGCCTGTGGCTTCCAGTGAGACAGGGTGCTTATGAACAATGGTCCCAACAAGCACTTCTTCCTCCTGTGGCATCTGGGAAAGCTGAACTGTCTCCACCTTACCTTAAAATGAGCATCCAGTCCTGAAGCTGCAACTGAAGCACAAGAAGCCAGGAAAATGCTAGCAAAACCACATGGATAATGACATAAACCTGGTGAAGCAGCACTTCACAGCAATCATGCAAAGCTTTGTAAGTGTTGCAACCAAATAACCGGTCATTAGAAAGGAGGGAAGAGCTCAGGTCCCTTCAAAGTGTCATCTCCATGGAGAAAGGTGGAGTTTCCTGATACACAATGGGAATTGACATGCCAGGCAGCTTTGTCACCCCGCATTGTGTGGAGGAGGCAGGAAGTGTTCAGCCCTACCTAACTGGAGTGAAAGAAGGAAGGTGCTAAAGTAGGGCACTTCCTCATCCCCTGGTAAGTCTTGTTTGCTTCTAGGAGGGCAGCTTTGGGGTACAGCACCAGCCCAAGGTGAACACAGACTTTCACACCATTACCATTTCCTGCTCTCTGCCGTCTCCTTACCCTCTGCTGTTCCCTTCTGGTTTCCATATGATGCTGTCCACACCCAAAATATGGCTGTTTTCAGGCAGCAAGACTAAATGACTCACATGAGCACGGGTATCTCGCCCTACTTCCACTGAGCCTCATGGGATGGAAAAGACCCTTGATCAGAGCAAGTCCCCAACCACAGGACCCGGACTTATGACCACTGCAAGGCCTCATCAGCCTCCAGTCAGGCTCCCTCTCAGCTTGGTTTCCTCTCCTCAGGTATTTAACTGGATTTACACTCCTTTGCTAAGCACCCCATGGAAGATGGATAAACTGAGACCCATGAGATACACCTTAAGTGGACCAGACCCAAATGTACCAAAGCATTTAGGTACCTAAATACCTCTAAGGACTTTGTTCTTTGAAGGCTACGCAGCACTGAACTCAGCTGGAAGCCCATGGATTAGGTTTGTATCAATGCACTATAAAATGATGCGGATGATACATTACTGGGATTGATGTGAAAGTGTGTTGGGGGAGAGCCAGGTGAAACAAAAACATTCTCTTGGTTGCATTACTCATGCCTAAAGGGGCAAGATTACAGCTATTCTTTAGTGCTGTGCTTGAGGAAAAGTGACCCAAGCCATGGAGTGCTGCAGAGAAGGCAGGCTGAGCTTGTATGAGGTGGAGAGGGTTGTTTTTAAAGAGAAAGTCAATTGCAAGTTGTGGGACTTGATGTATAAAGAAAGTGAAATTTTCTTGCAGGAACACAGAGAGAGGGGAATAAGTAAAACAGGTCAGAAGGGAGTGATATAAACAGTGGAAAACAAAAAGATAAATAGGGGAAAATCTTGCTGATGGGAACTTTTCATGCAGGGAGCAATTTCTGAAGCCAGCTGAAAGCACACTCAGTGTGTGAGCAGGGATGGAAGCTATATGGCAAAAAGCATATTTACCCAGGCGCTCTGGAAACCAAAAAACTGGAGACAAAAAACTCTGCCAGTTACAGCAGGGGAGTCTCACATGCTGCCAGGTCCAGAGTATGGTGGTGCAGGACAAGATTCAGCTCAGATGTTCTTCTTGGCCACTGTTTGCTTAGTCAGTCTTCAGCAGAAAGGAGTCAGGAAATAGCTGAATGATATCGCTGCTCATGAGCCCCATAATTTATTGACATGCAGATTCTTTGAGCTTATAAATTAAAAGATAAGTCAACATAGTCTGTATAGGCTTTGCAGGATGTTTCCAAGGAATTTATTATCAAGATGCCCCAGCACTAAAGGATCAAAATGGCATTTCAGCACCCCAAAGGGGTTTATTTTTCAAGTAGTCCTTAATCTTGTTGTTTCCTTCCTGTATAGAAGAATTAAATCAGTGTGTTTTTAAGTGTCAGGTCAGTCACTCTCTAGTTTTACTCTGTAGGCATCTGCCCGCTTTGTCCTAGGCTGCCCTGGCTACGTGTCCTTGCAGAGAGTGCCTGAAAGTTCATGGCCACACATGACCTGTTAGCTGGTAACAGCTCCCACTGGCATCTTGGAGGTGACATCCACCACAAAATCCCTGAAGGTGTTGAAGTGGGATAGCTACTGACCCTTAGAAAGTGGTGGTGTGGAAGTGCATCACATGTGGCAATGAAAGGCACAAGCTCACATCCCCTGCACATGGTCCAAGCCCTGCAGCAGCAAAGCAACCTCATCTACAGCAGATCACCAGCAAGAAAAGCAAGGGCTTCTGGAGGGAAGAGCATGCACTTGACATGGCCCTCAGTCACAGCCTCTTAATTTTCAGCATACGAGCTGTCTTAGGTCCTGCAACAAGCTCATGGGAAGCTCATGAGGTGTTAGCAGTTTTTCAGGAGGTGACTGCAGCTGGCAGCTCTCATTTCAAGTGCATCACTGGCACTCAGCTCGTGACCAAGATGCACTGTGCAAAGCCATGCTGAAGCGGGTGAAGTACTCAGGAGATGTCTCCCTGCTGCCCATGTGCAGTTAGCAGGAGGTATGAAACCACTTGGAGGAACTCACCAGGAGACATAGAGGTTGTAGCAGCAAGAAGCAGTACTGCTGTCAATAGGTATGGGCAATTCAGCAGTTACACAATGGGGTGTAAAAGCAAAGTTTTAGTTCAGCAAAGCTTTGAATACGCTAGAGTGCTGAAATGAAGGGCCAAGGGAATAGCAAACACCAGTTACAGCAGCTGTCTTGCCACAGAGCTTAAAATTTACAATTGTATATATTTTTATTCATACTTGTTAGACATTGAAGAACTGCAGCCTCAAAAAAGTTAGCAGCAACAGCACTGCTGGAAAGGTGCCCAGACTTTCTTCTTTCCCTGGTACCTTTTACCCGATACCCCTCTTCAACTCCAAAATTGGCTGCAGATACAACAGGACCCATCAGAGACAGGAGAAGAGGTGCAATATTTTAGTCCCATTAATATATTTTTGTACACATACTGGAGTCCTAAGGATACACAAAATCTTCCAGGGCTGTTTGTTCACTAGCTGCCTGGGAGGTTGCTAGCTAAAATTCTCCTCAGTAGTATACAAAGAGACCTGCATTGCCCTATCTACATGAGCTTTCTCCAGAGCCTGGAGCACCTTGTCTGGTGCAGAGTTGTGGGCCTGGGGAACCCTAGATGCGTCTTCCCTTTGCATTGAGTGGAGCTGACACTTCTGCATGGGGTTGCAGAGCCTTAGCACTCCTTGCTGCTTTCTAGGGAGTGCTCCTCCATCACCAGGGCTGCAGCTTGCCCACCCAGGCACACCTCTGCTCTCTTGTCTGAAGACGATTACCTCATTGGTGCCATTTTCTACTAGTACCCTGCAGTAACACAGGTACGGACACAGTCCCCCATAGCCTCCCAGGCACCCTCACGGAGAATGTTGGCACCTTGCCCTGCTGTCCCAGGGACCTCTCCACCCTACCAGCCACAAACAAGTGCCCCCGCCCTTAGGCTTTGAGCCGCATAATTAGCCAGGTGTGGCTGTGGCACATGTTAAAAAACAGGGTTATCCCTCCCCTGCAGTGCCTCATCATGCCAGGTTGCCTGGAAGTCCTCAGCTGGTGTTGGGGAGTGTTTGCAGTGAAACAAACAGTGATACGCACTGTCATGCAACCTTGTACCCTGAAACCACCATGGGCTGGGCTCAGCAGCCACCACCAATTGTGCTGAGGGGCTTGTGAGTGGCCCATAGAGGACCTGCCTGGCCTTGAGCAGATGGTGCCCTGTAATGAAGGAAGGGCTTTGAGAGCTTGTTATCAAGGTTCTTGTGTTTTCTATTATTGAGCTGCAGAGGTTCAGTAAACACCCCCCACTGGAAGAGCTGCCACATGATAAAAGAGGATCGCGAGGCTTATAAATGTCATCAAATTGTGATGCAGCATCTGCAGGTTTTGGGTTGTGTATGCGGTTTCTTGGGTTTTTTTAAACAAATGACATGAATGTGTTTGACAGGATGTTGTGCATAAAATAGCCTGGAAAATTTAAACACCCAAGTAACTAAAACCATAGTTAATCTTTCTTGCCAATCTCTGTGCTCAGGACCTAGGCCAGCACAGTAAACAGAGAGAGGCTGTGAGAAGCAAGTTGCCATCTGCCTGCTCTGAATTTCAGGGGTGGGTATCACTAAGGGCTTACTGCCTCAGGTGATGACTTCAGTGCTTGTTTCACCTGCCTTCACAACATAAATTTAGCCATGCAGAGGGCTAACCAGGTGAAAACAGCTGGATTGCCAGGCAAGGGTGTCTCCAGAAGACGTAAGTTTTAGAAGAATGTTTTACCTTCCCTCCTCTCCTCATAGAGCACTAAGCCTTACCAAAGTGCAAGGCAAGAGGCTGTATCTTTATGCATTTGTGATGTGTTTGATTGTTTCCACGTCTCACCCTGGAAAATGGGGTGGATTCATCCCTTTTCTCTCCACTGTCCTCATGTCCTCTGCCAGCTGGTGTTCTTACCTCCACGGAGCCAGAGGCTTATGGAGAGATACTCATTCTCTCTAATTGTACCTGACTAGGGCTGAGTCCTACCAGCCCAGAAAAATTAGTGGTCCTCTTTCCCTTGCTCTCCTGTTCTTCTCCCCTTCCCCCCCGCCCCTCACTCCACAAGGACGGGTGGCTTACTATTTCTTTCTCCTCCTTTATTCTGCCACAGTAACCTTTCCAATATGCTCTGTGTATTGTCTACCTCTAATTCACATCCACACTTAACACACAGTTCCTCTCCAATCTCATAAATCCCAAGTCAAATTTAGTCACACACTGCTTCTTCTACAGAGCTCTTACTCACCCTTAATACCTTTTCTCAAACTCACTATTATTTAAAGCTGTTTGTAGGCTTTTCAGTACCCATTCACCATTACCATGAAAGTTTCTAGACCTACATAAAAAATGAAAATGTGAATAGATAACCAACATTATTTCTAAATAGCTTTGGAGACCACTTGGGGAAGGGGAGGGCAGTTTTTGGTTTTAGAACTGAGTTTTTACAGATTATTAACTGTAGTTCATTCAGTAGCGAAATATTTTACTAGTCTTTGTTTTCCTATGGTTATTTCATTTTTCCAGACTGCCCACTTTTGCTTTATTCAACATAGGATTGCTTAAGCTGTAGTTCTAGGATAGTTTGTTTCATCCCATTTCCCAAGTCCATCGCTGCCTGCACACTCCTGAACTTTGCAATGCTTCCGTGACAAACCCATATACACTGACAATGATTTTTTAAAGAAAGATATGAATATTAATGAAAAGGAGGATGTGTATTAGCATCATTTAGCACCAGGATTATCTGGGGCTTACCTAATAACTACAGGAGGATTTATTCTGCAGTCCAGCTGATAAGGCAGACACCAGGTATCGCAAGAAGCCTTTTTTCCTGCTTCCATGGAGAGGATTAATTAATGTTAAGGCATAAAGTTAACTGTCAGCACTATTAATCGCCTAAATTCCTCTGAAGAAAAAAGAAGCCAACTCAGCAAAAAGTGTATGTCGAGGATGCTGTATTTTGTCTTTCCAGCAGAGGGAGAGGACCACAGGAGACCCCAACCAGCTAAAACTGAAACTGAAATGAGAAAAATAGACAATAACATGATATCTGAGGGTGAAAGCAAGGCGGATTTCTGATGCTGCTTGGTCAGCCAGAGTCTGTCCCAAAGGACAGACTGTGCTGCTGTTTCCAGCTCCTCACTGCTCTCCCAAGTTGTTCTCCAAGCAGTGGGGAGTGCCAGCTTCTTCTAATGGAAGACTGGTGGGCTTCCTCTGCCCTGGCATGAGGCCATGCTTCCTCGCTGTCCTTCACATCAGTGCACCACATGAGGTCTCTCCATGGAGTAAATGCATTCTCCAGCTCTTTTGCAGCCTGCACACTACCCCGTGCTTTGCTCGTGTGGGCCATAGGTGAGGCTTCAAGGTGTAGGGAACAAGGCAATGTGGTTGAGGGGCAACACTCTTTGGTGGATGAGTAGTTCGCCTGATGGTTGTATCCACAGGGTGGTGGTCAGCAGCTCAGTGTCTGGATGGACATTGGTGACACATGGTATCCCTCAGAGGTACGCACTAGGACCAGTACGATTTAATATCTTTATCAGTGATACAGACAGTGGAATTGAGTGCACCCTCAGGTGGTGCCGTTGACATGCCTGAGGGAAGGGATGTCATGCAGAGGGACATGGACAAGCTCGAGAAGAGCCCATGTGAACTTCATGAGGTTCAACAAAGCCAAGTGCAAGGTCCTGCAACTCGGTCAGGGCAACCCCCAGTACCCTCACAGGCTGGTGGATGAAGGGATTGAGAGCAGCCCTACAGAGAAGGACTTGGGGGTGCTGGTGGATGAAAAGCTGGACATAGTCAGCAATGTACGCTCACAGCCCAGAAGGCCAACCGTATCCTGGGCTGCATCTAAAGAAGTGTGGCCAGCAGGTTGAGGGAGGTGATTCTGTCTCTCTACTCTGCTCTGGTGAGACCCCACCGGCAGTACTGCACCGGGATGCCACATCCCCATGGCGATGCAGCAGCTGTCAGGAGGCACTCCCCCTGCTCCATGCACCCAGCTCTCTGCGCAGCATCTGCTCCTTCTCCATCTCCCCCAGCTCTGCGAGAAGAATCATGCACCTCATGCGGACGGGGGTGATGTATCATTAAACTCCAGCCAGTGAGGAAGCCGACCTCTCAAACCACAGAGAAAGAGCATGGCTTGGCATTACAGTCTGTGGTCATTTATGATGAAGATGCATTTTCCAAAGGAAAACAGGCCATCACTGAAATAGCTGCTTCTCCCCAGTGTTTTCAACTAGCTCCTCCTCTCTTCTGTGTTGTAACACGACCGCAGCTCCATCCAGGCTTAGACCTGGGTGCTTCCCAGTCCCCAGTCATGTTTCCCCACCTTCCCACTGCCATGAAGCTGCAGCGTGCGTCAGGACAATCCGCACTTACCAAGGAGAAGGAGTTACACCTTGGAGGCGAAATGTTGTGTGAGCCAGAGACTGTGAATCACAAATCCCATCAGCAGGCTTAGGCAAGGGAGAAGAAGAGGGCTTACGCACCTACATTGGATTGCAGCCCTGGATATCAAAAGGACATTTTCAGACGAGGAGTGCTGAATACCAAGCTCCAGACACTGGTACCTGCCAAGCCCAGCTCCCCCAGCATACTGAAATCCCTACAGCAACCCTGTTCAGAAAGAAAAAGTGATGTAACTGTCATAAATAGTTTGAAAAAAGAAAAAGCAATACTGCATAGGAATGTATAACGTCACCACAGGGAGACATTAAACACCTTTATTTGACCAGACTGACAAATGTCCAAGAGCCAGTGCAACATGGTGCTGACCTGGCTTCTAGTGGGTCTCCAGACAAGACAACTCTCGAGAGGGTGCCCTAAAACAACGTGTTCCTTTTCCAGTAGGCTACGCCAGTGTATTTTTGCTTTCAGACTAGCCTCAGTGGTTCTGTGGGTGCATTTTGCTTTAATGTCAAGGCTTACTCTCCTAAGGCTTTTAAGGCTCCACTGTGTTCATGCCACATGAACGTGTTTTAAAGTGGATGCAAATGTCGCTATAAATATTAGTAATATAAGAACTGGGCCCTGTGGAAAAGCTGATGCTAGAGAATAGTAATTTTTAAGTCTTTGTGGCATCAAATGAATATGGTATACATGAAAAGCATTTTACAGTGGGAAATATTCTGGAGCCTGGGTTAAAGTCTTACTTTAGCATTCACTGTTTTGCAATTATTGATGTGAAATTATATACTTCCACAAGAACGAGTTCTAAAAAGTACATTTAATATGAATGAACACTCAGAATATCCTGGAAATATGTATGTAATTCATTAGATCACTAATGGCATTTAGCACAGTTCATTAGCTGTCTAAGCCTGAACAGCATTAAGCATAACACGGTATCACCTAAATGTCAAGAGTGTCAGATGAATAAGCCGGGCAGCCTGTACACACAACGAAGTGTGGAAGGAAAATATCCCTTATTTAAGAGTTGAGCAGATCTGCAGTTTCTCAAGTGCAGTGCCTGTAACATACCTCTACACTCCGAGATAACTACTGTCCCAAATGAAGCTAGAATGGGACAAAGTCATTTATCTTTCCCTCTAGTGTCTGGTGGAAGAGACAGGGCTCCCTGGGTGAAGCAAAACGTGGCAATTCCTCTGGTTGTCCTTGTTGCTTAAACTGGTCACAGGCTGATGCTTTGGGGTTTTCAGTAAGGCTGTCTGGAATTTTTGTCCTCTGGAAGTATTCCAGGGTTTGGAGAAAAAAGATTTGTCCAACTTCTGAATAAAAACTAAAGAAACTAGACACATTTGCAGAAAATCGGGGGGGGGGGGGGGGGGGGAAA
>VZSC01015416.1:221030-283427 GCA_013398225.1 Steatornis caripensis
GGGGGGGGGGGGGGGGAGGGGAAAAAGCCAGCTGTTGCAACAACACACATTATATTTTACAGCTGGCTAGGAGTCTTTTGGCCTGACAAAAAATCAAATTCTCTGCTGCAACTGAATTTGTCTAGCAGCAAATCATTCTAGCAGACAATTCCCCATCCTATCCCTGTTAGTTCTTGGGACTTTTTTTCCTTGAATTGAAATACGAAACAAAACTTATTGCACAACCAACTTAAGAGTGAAAAAATTAAACTCTTGAGCCATGAGTACACAGGCATTGAGTAAATGTCACCTGAATCAATAGAGAGTGCCACAGATGGAGGTTTTAACATTGTTCTTGCAAATTAATCATTAATTTATTTTTTTAAGTAATAATCGTAAGTCTTCCTAGAACAGATTGTTATGCTGCCTGTTATGATTCATTAAACCAGTGTGGAATGAGATCAATATCATTTAAGTTAGCATTTCTGCGGCTGCCAAATATCCTCCAAGTATTTCCTGCAGCTGGGACCGCAAGCATCTTCATTGGAGCTGGCAGCCTGCTTGCGCCATGTCCTGCTCCAAGAGCTTCTTGTGCCCCTGGCCAGCCACCCCGAGCTGCTTGGGCCAGCTTGATTTGCTTGAACCCCTCTGGCAGCAGCAAAATCAGAGACTGACTTCAAGCTGCAAAGCTGCATATGGCACCAGCACCTGCAGAGAGGATTGGCCACCACCGAGATGGGACTGGAAAACGCTTCCCTGCAGCTGGGCTCTTACCCACCCCAGCCTCCAGCTCAGCTGGCTGATTACTGGGGCGCAGTGGTCGCCAGTGCCTTTGGTTAAGTTGGGACTTTTCTCATCCTCTGGGAATTTCCCATGTTGTAAAGCCAAAGGAAGCACGAGGCAGGTTACCAAAAATAGGCTTTCTCCTTTTAATTTCTTTCTGGTGTCATTTCCTGACTGCATTATTGAAATAACAATAACATAAAGGGTACAATGCAGCAAGAGGGCAGACAGGAGCATGTAAGAGCAGAAGAGCCAACAACATATTTGTGTAGAAGAAAAAGAAAAGAGCTGGCAGTAAGGGGAATTCGCAAGTTAAAATAAAAAAGCTCACAGGCATCCCCTGACCCTGCAGCCACTCTGAGGGTTCTCTGACATATGAAGGATGCCAAAGGGGAAAAAAACCCCAATCACTGCCCTGTCATGGTTTAGATCCAGCCAGCAACACAGCACCCCACAGCTGCTTGTTCAATCCTCTGTCCTCGGTGGGATGGGGAGAAAATGTAAGGAAAACCGGTAGGTTGAGACAGGGACAGGGATGTTCACTCATCAGTTATGGTCAGGGGCAAAAACAGACTCAACCTGGGGAAAAAAAATCACTTTGTTACTAATCAAAACAGAGCAGGATAATGAGCTGTGAAACCAGATCTTAAAACAAACCCCTTGCCCCCCACCTCATTCCTGGGCTCGAGTCCCCTCTCTCCCAATGTCTCTCCCTCCCCACCTCAGCGGTGCGGAGGGACGGGGAATGGGGGGTGCAGTTGTTCGCCAGAGATTGTCCCTGCCGCTCCTTCCCCCTCAGGTGGAGAGGGCTCCTCACACGCTTCCCCTGCTCTAGCGCGGGGTCCCTCCCACGGCAGACAGTCCCTCACGAACCCCTCTGACGTAAGTCCTTCCCGCATGGTGCAGTCCCTCAGGAACGCACCGACCCAGCACGGGCACGTGTCACAGAGTCACGGTCTGCTTCGGGAGCAGGCGCCTCCTTCCCTGGCATGGGGTCCTTCCTCCACAGGCTGCAGGTCCATCTCTGCCATGCCGTGGTCCTTCACAGGCTGCTCGGCCACCATCCTCTGTGGCCTGCAGGGGCACAGCCTGCCCTCTCCCCGCGGGCTGCAGGGGAATCTTTGCTCTGGCTGCCCCCTCCTTCCTCAGTGATTCCAGGTATTGCGTAGGTGTTTCTCTCACCTCCCCCTCCTCCCTCCACTGCAGGTCGTCTTTTCAGGTCCTTTGTCCCCTTCTTAAACACATTACCGAATCCACTGTCACTGATGGGCTCAGCCTGAGGGGGGTCCAACTTGGAGCCCCGGTAGCTTCCACCAACTTCTCAGCACCCCTTCCCTGCTACCAAAGCACCACCACACAGACACCACCACCAGGCCCCCTGCCCAATTACTTGATCAGGGCATTTTCACTTTCTGAACTGGCAGAGAGAAATTCCCCCGGGTCATCTGATCACTGCTGAAACCACACCAGGAAGAGGAGCAGCGGCAGTTGGTGAGTGCAGGGCGTACTCCAGCTGTACAAAAGCCTCTCCTGCGTGAGCTGGAGATTAGAGCAGCGCATGGATGTGTGTGCATGCGTATAAGTAGCAAGGCGAGGTGCAAATACCCTCCCAGCCAGATCATCTCTTGCACAACTCTCTGGCTGTGCAGCCCGTCAGACATTTTTTTGACTCTGCTGCTCCTCTCCAAGCATGCCTCCAGAGAACAGCTTCTGAAGAGCCATTTCCTCCTGCACGTCTCCCTGAAATAACACCCCATAAAGAGAACGAGTTGCTGGCAGCATGGCGTGGGTGACAGTGATGAGGATGTGGATTGAGCCGGTGGTTGCGGGTTCTCAAGTGGCCAGCGCCTTCTACAACACGGCACTGCTGCTAGTGGTGAAGAACTACTACAACAAGACCAATGCCACTGCTCCCTCCCATGCACTGGAAGATGCTCAGCAGAAGGCTATCTCTAATTTTTATATCATCTACAACCTAGTCTTGGGCCTGAGCCCACTGGTGTCAGCCTATGGCTTGTCTAAGCTGGGCGACAGGATGCATCGCAAGATCCCCATCTGCTTCCCTCTTCTTGGCTACTTGGGCTCCAAAACTCTCCTGCTCCTCCTGATCCTGCTGGGCTGGCCGATCGAGGTGATGTATGGGGCTGCTGCCTTCAATGGGCTGATGGGTGGTTTCACCACACTCTGGGCAGGTGTCACGGCTCTGGGATCCCTGGGCTCCTCTGAGAGCAGGAGGTCTCTGCGGCTTATGATTATTGAGCTGGTGTATGGCCTCGCTGGCTTTCTGGGAAGCATGGCATCTGGCTACCTCTTTGTTGGCTTCAGTGACTGCTGTCAAGAGGGTACAGTGCTGGTGGGCTGCAGCATTGGTTGCTATGCTTTCTGCCTCCTCTATAGCATTTTTGTCCTGACAGTTCCCAAGCCAGCAGCTTCCTGCCCAGCCAAAGCCAAGAGCACAGAGGAGGTGGGCAGCCAGCTACCAGCCCACAAAGCAGCAGCAGCAGCAGGGAGTTCCCAGCCTTCAGAGAGCAGCAGCTCCACTCCAGTATCCCCCTTGAAAATCATCATCATGCTGTTTGTGGCAACAATCCTCTATGACCTTGCCGTGGTTGGTGCAATGGACGTACTCCCACTCTTCTTGCTCAGGGAGCCTTTAAGTTGGAACGCCGTGGAGATCGGACATGGTAATGCTGCTGGGTACATGATCTTCATCACCAGCTTCCTAGGGGTATTTGTGTTCTCCAAATACCTGAGAGACATTACCATGATCATGATTGGAGTGACATCCTTCAGCGCTGGCATCCTCATCATGGCCTTTGTGCGGTGGACGTTCCTGTTCTACATTGGTGAGTTGAACCTGCATGAGCGAGCGAACCCTGAGAAAAGGGCTGGGGTGTTTCAGCGTCAGGAGAAGGGCTTTTGCTCTGCTTCACCACGAGCTTCAGAGCAGGGAGCACGGCAGACTGTCACATGATTGATTAGCAAGAGGGCTGTATTATCATTCCCTTTTCCCCAAATCTCACTTTATACCTCTTACACTCAGCACCCTACAATATCCAGAGGAGGCAAACACTCCCGCCAATGCTTAGTTTAAGGCCAGCTGACTTGTAATTTGTCACTTGGTCATAGTACAGATCTGAGCAGGGGAACAACGCTCACGCGGAGAGCGTGTGGAAATTGTTGCTGGCCACCTGTACTAGTCAGACCACACTGCTGCATTAATGGGAAGCACTTGCTTCTTATGAGGTAAGGTTTACGGCTACAACAGAAACAAACTGACGAAAGTTTTGTATTAAGTGAACTTCTTAAGATGTGATTTATTTTTGTTAACATTAAGATATTCATGGTCAATGGGAAACTTAATAGTGAAACATTGGAGCTGCTTTTGCAACTAAAATATGAGAATGTAGCGTACAAGTCCTACACTATGTATAAAGGGACATGTAACAATACATGGGGCGGCATCCCACGATGAAGGAAAGGCAAGTTTAATGTTGGGAGGTAGCCTCTGCAGGAACAAAGTAAACAAAACCCAAGAACTGCATCCGTTGTGGCAGTGAGATGGATGATTCATGTCTGACAACCAGATTATTGTGTGTTGCGTGGGTTTGATGTTTTGCTTCTGGAAGTGAGAAAAAGATCTAAAAGAAATGGCAGAAGCAATTTTTCTGTTTGCCCCTACAGGGAATGAGAAATTGAAAATCAAAGTTATTCTAAAGGGAAAGAAGGTAGGATATTATATGTGTGTACTAAGCCAAACACCGAGTGAAATTTTTAAGACACTTTGTTTGTTTGGGCAATCAGGCTGGGGAACAAAAGATAAAAAGTTTTTAAATTCTTGTTAAAGTCCATCATGAATACATGCTGCTACACAGTGTGCAGGATGTTTATTCCCTGCATTGCAGAAACACCTCAGTATACTAGACATGGACCAAGTCTTCACTGAAGTTGGTTCTGCTGACAGGTAGGTAATTCCAGCCCCCTAAAAGTTTCCACACTAGAGAAAGCCTAAAATACTGCAAGCCAGAAGCACCGAGATAGGAAACAGCTATAGGGTTCTAAAGGTACTGTTTCTGTCAAGGCCATGTAGCATGAGGTGCTCTCTTTGCTGGTTAGACTTCAATCATTGGCCTCGCTATCTTGAAGTACAGTGCTATATTCCATCTATGCTGGGATTTCAGACTGAGACCAAAAGACCATGGCTGGTTTGGGGAAAGTACCTCTGCTAGTGGGAGCAACAGGTGGCTTATCCACCATCACTTGGATGAAGTGAGGACCTACACTCCTACCAAAGATTTGTACTTCTTTCCAGTACTCAAGGGACAAGAAAAGGTGAAGCAAAGGGCCTGTCCAAGCCGGAGGCATGGAGTAATCAAAAGGAGTGGTCGTTGTGTTCAGAAACAAGGAGCAGATTCTGATGATAACTACATATTCATTGCATTGCAGCACGGGCAGTGATGCTTTTTGCCCTCATCCCCTTACCAACCATCAGGTCCATGTTATCCAAGCACATCGAAGGATCATCCTATGGTAAGTACTTTGGTTATCTTACCAATCAGAAACCCCTCTAATCTCTCCATTCAGCCTAAGGTACAAAGAGAAAGGTAAGTTATTGTTGCAGTCTATGCTTTGCGTAATAAAACCGTAACAGTTGGAACCACAAGTGGGAAGGGAGGAGCACAGAAACTTGCAGGACAAGATTGTCGCATCCAGACTTCTTGTCCTTGGTTGCATCATTGATCCACAAAATTTTAAGCATGTGCTTCAAGAGATTACCATCAGCGTGCAGCTCAAAGGCAGGGAAAATATCTGACGTGCTGTTCAAAAACACAGTGCTCCAGGGAAAACCAAAAGAAGCAAGATGTTGAGTTGAAGCACTGTGATACTCAGACCATTTATATTTGGCTTCTTTTACTTCCAGTTTTGGGAAGGATGGATTTCTTTCATCTTTTTTTCAGTTAGGCTCTCTAAATATGTCTCCAAGTGTTACCTGGCAATTTGTTTCTGTCAGATAATGATTTAGCTAACAAAGGATAACGGTTGCATAAAAATTGGCCCTTTTTAGTAAACAGGAGCAGAAATTATTTTTTGTTAAAATTTGTATTAGAAAATAGTAAAATGTATGTATTTTTGTCGTGATTTTAACCTGCCAGGCAGCTAAATACCACGCAGCCACTTGCTCACACTCCCCCCGTCTCTGGGGAAGGCAGAAGAGAATTGGAAGGGTAAATGTAAGGAGACTCACAAGTTGAGATAAAAACAATTTAATACTTAAAATAAAATAATATTGATACTGCTACTACTAGTAATAAAATATACAAACAAGTAATGCACAGTACAACTGCTTACCAACTGCTGACCAATGCCCAGCCCATCCCAGCCAGAGATCCCAGAGGAACGAAATCCCGAAGCCACAATCCTGGAAGAAAGAGACCTTCCTTCCTGGCCAGCTCTCATCTATATGCTGAGCATGGCATCATATGGTATGGAATACCCCGTTGGTCAATTTGGACCCGTTGCTCTGGCTGTGCTCCCTCCCAGGTAGTTGTGCACCCACACAGTAGCAAAGCATGGGAAGTTGGAAAGACCTTGATTTCCTAGCAACAACTAAAACCATCAGTGTATTATCAGCACCTTTCTCATACCAAGTCCCACACTAAATCAAAAAAACCATGCTATTCTAGCTACTAAGAAGAAAATTTGCTCTATTCCAGCCAAAACCAGGACATTTTTACAACACTGTATTGAAGGCTACCATTTTTACCCCAATGAGTTGGATTTAGATGCAACATATAGGACTGGCTATACACCAATAGCACCTCAGGCCCATGACTGTTCGTGCCTCCTCCAAATGTTCCCACAGCCATCCTTTGCATCCTTTTCCCTTCTGCCATATTAACATGACACTGCTCCGTCACCAGTCCATTTCTACTGTTTGTGATCCTCAGCATGCTCTGTAACCTCACCCACCTGGCACAAATAGCACAGCTCACACCCCGAATTAATCATTATTATTAATCGTAATGTTTTTTTTAACCTCCAAGAGCCATATAGGCTGCATCTGATCACAGTAGCAGCCCAGCTCTCGAGCAGGACCATGCAGCAGAGCAGCCCTTGCCTCCCGGCAGCAGCATTGTCTCCTTAGGTGGTGGCAGCTGGCGCTGTGTGGCTAAAGAAGGCTGCCAGGGCAGCGAGCTCAGCGCATAGCCCTGACCTTGCTCCCAGTCTGCACATCCTGGCAGGGGTGGGTTACTTCTCCTTCCGCAGTTTACTACAGCAGAAACAGAAGGGTGCACGTCAGCAAAAAAGCTGTTTCAACTAGGATTCAGTTCCTGCCCTTCCTCTGCCCTGAGCATCACACAAATCACACGCACCTCCCGATTTCAGGCATTATTGTAATTTTAACCCAAGGACCACCCTTCTGGCCTAGAGCAGAGGCAGACCCTGACTAAAATATCTCCTGAAGATGTTAGCCCAGGACTACCTTGCTACATCCTACAGAAAGGAACACTTAGTGCCCAGTTCGGTGCTGCTTTTCCAAGCAGCCACCTCAACATCTAGACTGTTTAAACAGGCAGTTTTCTAGTTGGAGCTTTTGTCGTATGCCTAAAAGGATGAAAAGTAATTTAATTCTGGTCCAGAACAGCAGCAGATGCAAGCTCGTGCCATCTGGTGCTTGTGAAGCAATGACCACATCGCATTTCCACGCAGCAGTGATCCTGGATTCTGCTGGGAGGTACCAGAGCTGTTTTTTTCTCCCCAGTAACAAACTATGATCTTGTTTTACAGGTAAGGTGTTTGTCCTGCTGCAGTTGTCATTAGTCACCATGGGAGTAGTGACATCTACAGCCTACAACAAGATCTATCAAAACACACTGAACTGGTACAGCGGCTTCTGTTTCATTTTGTCTTTTCTAGTTAGCTGCCTGAGTCTCCTCCCTTTAAGGTAAGGAATAGGAAGAGTTTTGTCCAGAAGGATATGCTCTATTTTCTCCACGCTTCCTGATTCTAGGTCTAAAGTGTATAATACAGATGGGAAAAATAAACTTCTTTTTAATTTAAAAACAATTGGAAGAACAAAAATAGTGCAGAAATGAGTTGATAAATATTTAGGAGATTCAAAGAATGTGATCTAGCCAATGTTTTTAATCTTTTTGTTTAATGTAACATGCATTGCTGTAGGAGGAATATGTGGCAGAGTTTAAAAGCAGATAATGTCAGGGGACAAAGCCTTTGCATGAATGTAGTACTTGATATTGTGAAAACAGTGAGTAGAATGAGTGAATAATCCTACACAAAGCAAAATATTTTCTTAAAAATCCATTATAGGTTACTTACTCGCTGTGACAGAAAAGAATAATCTGAGTCTCCCTTAGCTGCTCCTTTCAAAGAGGAACTATTACTGCATAGTGAAGGAAATGGTTGCTTTTCTGATTCAGTGAATTTGCCCAACCATAAAGCTACACAGCAACTCAGAGGTACAATTTCAAGAACAAGTTTTAAGCACAAAACCAGCTTAATTTGAAGCAAGCAAGCTGAAACAGCATCTCCATCTACTCTTCCAGAATTTTTGAAGGATCTCCCTCCAAATTTCACCTTGCCTATCCTCCTCTCCCCAAGACCTTTCAGCTTGTTGCATTACTAGAAACAGCAAGACTCTTCCAGCATGAAGTTAAAGTGAATTGCGATAATGTCAGTTTTTAATCCATGCCAAAACAGTATTTTCATTCAGATATAAAGGCAGGTACTAGACAGGCTAATGTCTGATCCCAGCCAAAATTCTTGGCAAGTTTTGCTGTAACATTTTAGAAAAATATTAGTAGAAAGCGTAAAGGCACTATGTATACCAAGTTCAGTGTTATCACTTAGATAGGAAGGAAAAAAAACAACACTAAGGAAAGCTCCCACACCATTAGCTCCCCCTCATCCATAGCACCAAAGGCTTTCTGGGCTTGCGAACACATTTGATACCTGGTGTCATCAGGACTATGAGCGTGAGAAGGCTGCTTCATACTCATCATTCCCCCGGCTCTGCTTTCCTCCTTGTATTTTCCAAACACAAGAGTGACTTGCTTCTTATGCGCAACCCTGCTGTTTAACAGCAAGTCACTGCTAGCTACCGAACTGCTTTTTAACATACATTCTCCAAATAGAAGTTAGCACCATTATCAGCACAAACACGGGGATTAGGACTCGAAAGTCTGAAAGATGACAAATCTAATGTCATTGCTTGTACATAAAAGTAACTTACAGAGAGGCTGGCAGATCCTTGAGAGGAATCACATGAGCGCTCAGCCAGCTCCAGACACCCCAGCAAAGCTTAAGCTAGAGAATTGATAGGGAAAAAAGCACATTGTGGTTTGAGAAAGTAGCTTGCTAGCTCTCTTGTAACCTGCATTTTTATTGCTCTTTACAGCATCGTGGCCATCAAACAACATTCGACCACTGGCTCCCTGCAGATTCTGAGTGACGGAGGCTGTACCAACTAAAGCATCTTTTGGTCTTTATCAGCTCTGCTCTCCAAGCTACCAAAGCGGGAGGTTTGCCAAGCATCAGTCCCCAGAGTTATCATAATTACAGGAAGCATTGCATTTATGTTTCCACTTCACAGCATACCACGGCCTCTCAGCCACTGAACCTACCCAGGACAAAGAAGTTTGCCTTGTTATTTCTGCAGTACATCATCTTGCCAAATATATATGCATTGGCTATTGCAACCAGCAGCCTTCAGAGTATTTTGCTTTCCTTCTAGGCTGATTATAGCACAGAGTGACAAGAACAGGGTAGAAATGAAAAGGGTGCTTCTAGACACATCATTCTATGTGGAAGGAGAAAACAGAGGATCAGTTTTCCATTATTTCCTTCTTGTCTGTTTATTCAGAAACCTCAAGGCAGTACTGTGACTTTGGCTGATGAGGCAGGGTCCACAAGCCACGTGCACACAGTTGTCAGCAGAACACATCTGCTCTCTGAGTGCTACAGAAGATGCATCAGCCCAGCTGATCAATGTTATGTAGAAGACAATACAGAAAAACCACCATTAAAAAAAAATGTAAAATTAAGACACTTTTAGTAATCCCTACAATAAAGCACTCTTGAACAGATGTTCATATCCCTGACCTCAGCAATATTGTCCCCCTGTCCCCAGACAGCGCTTTAACAAAGCTCATGGCAGGACACCTATGACTCAAGAACTGATACCAGCACTTCAACTCACACCACCAGGTTGTACTACTCTTGTAACAGGTTAAGAACAGGTAAATGCAGCACACTACTCCTACACAGGTGTAGGAATACTGATGCCAGGTAATACTTGTTACCCTAGCTTTACACTGGGTGAAGCCCCTACCAGAAGGAACCTTATACAATATAGCAACTGGCATGAGATGTTTGATTTAGCTGACAACATGATTCAAGAGACTGGCATGCCCTAGAGGGATCAGTCTTAAGTTATGTGTCTGTTTACATGCTAACTGAATTAACAAGGATTAAGTGGTTTCCAAGCTCCTGGCCTAAGTAAAGGCAAGTTAAAAGCCCTTCAGTAATCAAAATAATCTGGAGGCAAATCAGGCAGCTTCAGGGCCAGCCAGGGATGCAGCAAGTTGCTTACTCAGTATGCAACCCCCTATTCTGAGGAAGTTGCTCCACCCGTTCCCCTCCTGCCACACAGTCTTGCAATCTTTCCTCAGCTCCAGGCTTCACTTTCAAGTAATACTAGATTTACTACAACAACAGACATATGACTTTCAGTTAATCAGCAGTGGAACAAGATTTTAAGGGAAGGGTATTTCTGCAGTAAGACAGTGAGCTGCCCAGCAAAATGAAGTACACACATCATTTCAATGGCGAAGCTTGCAAAAAATGAAACTTATATTCTAGGTAAAGGAGTAATCTTTTAATACATTTATTGGTCCATTCCATTAAATTAATTGAGGTAAACAAATGCATTTTTAAAAAAAGTACACACTAATAGAGAATTACAAACAGTTTTACCTCAAAAGTGTTTTTCTCCATCAATACTAGTTCCATAGTAAACAATGCACAAAGTATGTTTATATAGAGATATATGAAAGGGTATAGAAACATGCCAGCACCAGAAGGCAAGAAAACATTTCATAGCCTGCGAGTCTGAACAAGAGCACAGTTGCCAGATTTGGTCAAGTGCAGGAAACAAAAGCCTCCTTCCCATTTTTACATCATTTACTAGCTAATTCACACAGAGACAAGTCTTTTCACAGCTTTCATTTTGGTTTTTAATGGTATGAACGGTGACTCTAGTTCCAGTGAGTGGGTTTACAGAGGTTGAAAACAGAAGCATCTGGGCAATGAGCCAGCACTGTTTTGGTCCTCAGTACTGACACCTCCAACAAGGAGTCAGATGAGATTCACCTCCGCTCACAGCCAGCTTGCTGTCAGCTGCATGGCCCAACTCTCCAAACCTTAAGGAGGGACAGAGGGATACAGGCACAGAAGAGAAAGAAAACAAGTATAGTGCTGCTTTCTTTTCATACAGTAAAGACAAAAGTCCTTTAGCTGTTTGCAATTGTAAAACTGTCTGTCTGCAGTCTGTCTCCCTGTGCAGTGAGAATGTGGCACTGGCCGCAACCCTGCTGCTTCATCTGAAGGTGTGGATACCTATCCCAGCAGCAGAGTTAAGGACATGGTTTAGCTTCAAAGCATAGAGTACCGAGGTCTTCAAAGTGGTCTAGGACAGTGACTAGCCTTTAATGTTTTAGCATGCCACTTACATAAGGGTGATCTAGTTCCACCTTTTTGGGAAGTGCATTATTTTCTGCACAAGCATTGTGCCTTAGCCATGCAACCTTAAAACTAGCAGAGTTCATTACTGAGTACTTGTACAAGTCAGGTACCCAGGCAAGACTCCAAAGCCCTAAGCACAGAATTAAGCATTGCCATTTTATTCCATAAAATTGATTAAATAGCACTTTCAAAAAGTTTAAGTGCAACATTCACACTGCCAGAAGGCAAGTGTACTCCTGTGATACCCAGTTTTACTTTACAAAAAGAAAAAAAATCTGGCAAGTTCCCTACATTAAAAAACGACCCCATTTTCCCTATTTGTTGGTTGTAGTAAAAGTTAATGTATCAAGGGAAAGACCATTCTACCTTCAGAATTTAAGAAGGCTGAACATCTAATGAGCTAGTTTAATCTATTCAATTTTGCTCAGTGGTTATCAGCACCAGGATTTTAAACAGTCTGCAACATTAATCATACTCACTGAAATTGTGCCAGTTTCAACAAAAGCATGGCTCCTCTTAAAATACTGATCAGTTCCTGGTGGGCTGGGAGGCAATTCTTTTGCACCTTGGCAACTGCAGGACCAACACCTGAAGCAATATGCACCATGAACGGGCTATGCAGAGCCACTGCTGCAAGGCTACCCCACAGTACCTCTGCAGGACCATCTCTGCCACTCATGCTTTGCAGATGTTTTTCTACCACTTATCCCACTACTCTATCCTTAGCACAAGTGTCAGTGTGACAAAAATCCAAGCAGACTTCAGTGAAAAATCCATAGTTTATTCTTTGATACAACTCACACCAGAAGAGTTCATGTCTTTAGGGCTACACCTATTACCTTCAATGGATACCTGAAAAAGCCATGATGTTTCAACATCTGTGTTTATTGCAATAGTCAGAACCTGGTAAGGATACATATGAACAATGTACAGTTTGTTACTGAGCATGAAAACAAGATCTCAGTGCTTGCTTTATTGTGCTGGTGCCAGTTAAACAAACATCCCAGAAATTACATAGAAGTAACCAGGAGAGCAGTGAATTATGCATCCTCTGAGACGGAGACGCAACTTGGTCTGGCTATGGATTACAAGGTAAACTCGGCTACTTTAAGGACTGCTGAAGGACCCACCTGTTGCACAGGCTATGGAAAGGGTGAAACTACTTTTAACATAATTTTAGTGCATGTGCAGAAGGCGACCTTGAGTGACAGAACACTCAAAGAGAAACTCAAACATGAAGCTCCTGCATACTCCTGCTTCATTTTACCAACACCTTAAGGTTTGGGCCATTCAAACGAGAGACTCCTATCCTGTAATGATTACAGGATAACATGTCCAAGTTCTGCTAACAGTTCAGATCTCAGCCTACCACTAACAGCAGTTAAGTGTGCTCCTTAGATCTTACAGGAGTTTCCTGCTATTTTGTAGTTCCCCGTTTGGCATTGCTGCCTCAAACCTCAGAGTCAGGATCCTCCTCACATGTCACAGCCTTTCCCCCAGTTACCTAGTGATTTACAACAGCTTTTTATAAAGAGACCCCTCCATAGCTCACAGGAGCCAAGAGACCCACCACTACATGCCCTTCTTACACCACAGCAATTCTTGCAGAGGAATTCTCTTTCGAATGTTAAGTTTTACTTCCCTTTTAGAGGCTTAAGAGATTTTGGTGTTCCAGATCATAAAAGAAACCCTATTAGTAGCCACAGTCTGAGGTGCATGTTCAAACCTCTCCTCCAAACCAACTTGCAGGTGCCACAGGGCCACATACTCCAACATGGAAGTGCAAAGCATGCTTGCCTTTCAATAGCTGAGCCAGAAAGGGATTTATCTGAAATTGAAACACGCTTTGGTGGAGGACTAATTTAAAAACCATGCTGCAGAATCAGTGGCATCAGATTAAAGAAAATTTAAGCTGATCTTCAACAACTCCAGCCTCAACAAATCAACATATTGATTTGAACTTCACTTGGTACTCCCCACTGTCCATAACGCTCTCATAAACAGCTATGACGTCAATTGCTGAATTCCCCAGAACCAACACCCACTTCAGTTTGACATACAATTAAGAGGGAACAGGACCTCAGTGTTGTAATGCATCGGATGAAACCTACTCACCTGTAGGAAAAAAACACCATTCTTTCTACTCATCTTTCACTTTTTTTTAATTCACATTACATTTTGCTTGACTCCCAGTGATGCTGCAGTCAACTACAAAATTCAATTTACCACACAGGAACCAGCTCAAAAAAGCAGGCTGCTCTCTGTGGGAAATAAGGAAGACTGTAACCCTGAAGGTCAGACTGTTAAACAGCATGCAAGCGCTTACTTTAAAAGGGAAAGATTAGGAAAAGACTTGGTTACTGCTTCAACGTGATCCCCTTAAACACTTTCCTTGCACAACAAGGGTAGTTTGTTGTTCTGGACTTAACAGCAACTTAAAGCAGAGTTCTTGCTTACACAAAATAAGTGTAAACTGACAAACTGTGAGCTTAAACCAAAAAGCACAGTCTGTTACTACCAAGGAGTTGTCAGTGGAGGCTGGCTGAGTCAAAAAGGAAGACCTCTTAACTTCACTTTTGCACCAGAGAACATAATCTCATTAGCCTGACAGCTACCACATTGCTGCAATAACTCAACAGTTGCTATGAAGCCACCAAGCTGTCGGGGGGCTTCAGGAATACTTGGTGTTTATGAAGGGATAAAGTCCAAACTAGACTGGCACCTGGTAGACCATCACAGGAGAACACAGAAGTTGCATATACTCAATTAATGCTCATATTCTTCGCAATAATATTGCCAGAGACCAAGTAATCACTCAAGTTTGGCAATAAGCGCTCACAGTTAGTTATTCCCCCAAATACCAATATTACACTTGATAGCATCCTGAAACTGCCTCACTTAGGATAGTTAAAAAGGATTTATTTGCAATCTGTTGGGTAAGACTCTGGGACTCGAGGAATCACAGCAGCATTCCTAAGGCCATTAACACCAAGCACAGATTTACTTCAGGTTGGACTGCAAGAGAAAGGGGATAAAAAAGGGACTTGCAGAAGCAGTTGCATTTCTAAAGGCCAGTATAAACTACTAAGAAAATAGATCTGTACCAAAAGTCGTCTTAAAAGACTTGCTGTGTTGTTCAGTAGAGACCGGTATGAACACTACACGTACCTAACAGGGTACCCATCTACCCCACCAACCTGTTTAAGGCAAGTTTCACAAACAATGATGCTTGCTTGTGTAAGCAAGCATTTGACACTTCTTGGCTTTTGGCTGCTGCAAAAAAATATGGGCAGAGAAAGCAGAGTCCTTCACTACAGCAGGCACCTTAAGTGACCAAGACCAAAGTGGCTCTCGTTCAGAAAAAAGAAAACGTTTAAAACATGGACCAAGAGAATTCTACCATGCAACTTCCAGAGCTACCTTTAGAAAAAATACACGAAAGACTCATACTTGCTTCCACTGTTCCCATAAGCCTTGAAAGGCCACTGTTTAATCCGCTCCTGCAGCTAGGCTGATTTTGATCCCCAAGTCAGTCACAAGTACACTTCAGCCAACTGACATTACTTCATAATCACCAAGGTAAACAAAGATACTCAGTACGAACCAACAGCATGCCACACTCACAAAAACCACAGTTCATGCTTGCATCACAGGCTATCTGCAGGTGGTGTTGGTATGTTCTGTCTAGGACCAGCCCAACTCCCACACAGAAAAGTCTCCAGAAGCCATTTTATCCAGAGGAAGCATATGGATGGTAGCAAAACAGAAAATACTCATTTCTAGACTTTCCCTGTCCATCCAGAAAAAGGGATAAGGATTGGTTAGGGAGAACTGTATCACAGGAATAATTATCTTTTTTTTTTCTTTAGCAAACAGAACGGTAATAAAGATGTCATTTGGCACCTTGCAGTAGAGTTTTATTTTCATCTTTTTAGTGTTCCACTCATCAGTTCCTTCCAGACTAGAGAGGTAAGTTTTATCAAGATCCCCATGCACTTTCACTATGAACCCCCAATCACTCCATAGGATAAGAAGGAACCATTCAAGATAACTCAAAAAGATGAAACATATCCCAGTTTAAACACAGAAAGTGAGGAAAAAAAAATTCAAATTGTTTTCAGAGTGTCTGTTCCAGCCTAAGTGCAGCTGGCATTTCAGTTAACTTGACAAAAGGAGTCCTTCATACAGTTCCAGTATGTCTAGTGGTACTGAGCACAGAAGTGCTAGACTGTCCATGAAGGTACTTCTTATTTGGTCTCTGGCTTGTCTTGCAATAGTGGTACAATCGACTCCCACGCCGTAAGGCACTGAAGAAAGAAATACAGATTTAAAAAAATGGATCGTACATCAGTCCTTGTAACTTTTGACTAACCCTTCCAGACCAATAGAATGCAAGTTCAAGAAAGGCTAGCCGGGTCTTTATAGATTATTACAGAAGGGGGAAAAAACCCAGAATCTCAAATAGCAAGAAAGTCTTCAGAAAGAATAGCTGCAGTTTCCAAACAAAGAAAACAAAGTTTTCCAAAGCCATCAGCTTGCCGAAGCCATTAAAATCCACCAGATTTCCCAGGATTTCCAAATAACAAGCTAGATCCTTCTAAACTGAAGAATTCCACAGCTTTCAGTTAGGCAGACAAACTGTTTCTAGTAGAAATTCACATCTTTGTGGTGTGACTGTGGGAGAGTGCTGGTTTGGACACAATGGCAGCTATTACAGACTACCTCCAGCAAACTTACTTGAAAAACCCATGCATTTAGGGAAGGTATTTCAAAGACACAGTGTACTCCAGTAGACCTCTGGGACTTGACTCCATTGCAGGACAAACTGGTAGTGCCTGGTATAGTAAAACAGAAGTGGAGTCTAGCTTCTGGATTATTAGAAAGTCACTCCAGGCTTTGGAGTCATTTCCCCAGACATGTATACTTACTCCAGTCCTTGTGCTGTGTACCATTACTGTCTTTCAGCCATGCACAGTGCAGAAGTCAAACTGGACAAATACAGACCCTGGAATACATGCTATGAAACACTGGGAATGGGCAAACTCATCACCAGTTCTTACATCTGCAAGTCACTGTTGCCAACCATCTTCCTTCTAATCTTGCTGATTGTACTGCAGATGAAGAGTATTTCTAGTTGTGTATCCTGAAGTGATTAGATGCTTTCCTACCAAAAAGCTTTCTTGCTGAAGCTAAGAGCAAAACTAAGATGTACATATTTAACTGTCAATTAGAGGGACACTGCTGGATGTTCAGTGGAGTCTTTAATCCCTCCCTCTACAACAGTCTCAGAAGAGAGAAGAAACCAGGCTGAAGGAAGTTCTGTGTGACTAGTTATGAATTAGTGTGAGTAGTTATGAATTACTGACAAGACAGACATTGTAAGGGGCAAATGAAGCATATATTAACATTACATGGAGAGGTAATCTAGCACAGGAAGAAGTTTGTAAAGTAGATATGGAAAAAAGCAATAGGCAAGAAGATAAGTATGTCACCATGAATAAGCCTAGTAGCGTTTAATACATTGACCACTGCACTGGGCAGCACTGTTCTAGCATAAAGGAAAACTAGACTGGCAGCATATGCAGTTGAATGACAAGGACCTTTTACCTAAAAAAAAAAATCTGACACTGAATCTCAGGTACACATGCTGCAACTGAAAAATGTCAGAGGCACCTGACTAGGTTATTTCCAGGACTAGGATACAAGGGACAGAACTATGCACAAGCGGACAGAGGTTAGAATAATTTGTGCATAGCAGGCGTGATCTATATATTGATCCATGGATGAACATTAACCCACGTAGCTTGGTTCATAAAAGGCAGAATCAAGAGATTTTCCAGTCTGGCAGTATTACTAGAACATGCAATTTTGGTCTCTCTCATCGCCACTACTGCTGCTCAGTAATTTGTTCCATTCAAGAATGCAAGACAGACAAACATCCAGGATGAAATGCTGTTACACGGCTGCCTTGCAAAAGACTGCCAGCCTCATGCAGATCACTTAAGCATGACCAGCAACTCAATACATTACACTAAGCTGCTGACAAAACGCAGCTTCCACAGAAGTAGAGAACTGACTTAGATTTCAAGATTCTTTTCTTCAAGACAGCATGAAGATTTCCTGAAGAATTATCAACACCTCAGAGGAACATGAACTACTTTTATTCCTGCCAGTGCTCCAGCAGTGCCACATACCTTCTCGTAGTACTGGATGTTTTTATCAGCCATCCCCATGAGTAGCTGCCTAAAGTCTTGTCTTTTGTTGTTCTGCCATCTCTCCATATCTGCTTTCAGGTCAGCATTGAAACACTCAACTCGGTCTTGACATTTCTCAACGTCTGTGGGTACCTGCAGCAAAAGAAATGAAGATTGAAACTGTCACTGAGGGTGCTAGACTGCTGAATTAGCTCAAACCTCACCGAGCAAAGATACAGAGGAAAAAGTTAAGTTAATAGCCCAGTAGTTACAGCTGCAGGGAAAAAAGCCCCAACCCTGTATTAGTGAAGAGACAGGATTGCTTCATTTGTTCTCTGCAGTTTGAGGTGTTGGGCAGTTAGAGGCGCATCAAGAGGAAAGCTATTTGGTGTAACCGCTGGGTGCCTAGGCTCAGTTCCTAGTTCTCAAACTGAGCAGCTTGACTACAGCTCCATAGCAAGCTTTCTCTCCGTCTTCCCATTTGCAGCTGCACTAGGCATTTCCTGATTTACACTACTGGATATGAAAGAACAAACATTTAGGTTTGTCCAAAGAGCTGGATAAGAGACATCACTGTTCTCTCTCGACTGTAGTACACAAACAGCAGTGATCAGCTATGGCTGTGGAATAGAATTCCTAAACCTCTAGTTTCTAGCTTCCACTTTTAACCTTACAGGCTGCCTGAAAAAAAAGTAAGTGCAAAGCACTGATGACTGTCACCATGGATTGGCTCGTGGGCCTTTGGGCTCAACACTGAACATGTAATCACACATAAGCAATGAGAGAAATCTTGAAGGACAACCTAGGGCAAGCCTAGGTGGAGATTTAAATGGATTATCACAGTAGTCACAGGCCCAAGGCAGATGTACTTTAGGTCAAAAAAGTTGGTGTTTTTTGCTTATGTTTTAACTAACATCATGTATAGCACCAGGCAACTACAGGAACATTTACAAATGTTTCCTCAAGCAGGAAAGCCATGAACACCTTTCTCTCCCTTCTTCTTCTGCATGGTCCACATAGATGGGAAGCCTGTTAACAAGATGCAGACTAAAAACCTATGACCTCGGAAGAGGAAAACCCTGAGCTCTAGCACGAATGTGAGCAGCGAACTTCCGCTCTGGAAGCTGCGCTTGCACAAAGGCAAAAGGCAGAATGAAGAACACTTGGGGAAGTTTGTAGTGGCTCCTCTTACACCTGATACTTTCAGGAAATTCCCTTTTTCTTTGATGGGCATGAAGGAAGGAAGAGGACGAACAGATAGGTAAGAAGCTTTTCATGGGTAACTGTGGAAAAAGAATATAGGAAGTTACAAGGTGTGCTACTACCTTGCAGTTTCATGCAAGGTACATGATTTAGGCAGAAACATATCAACTCTGTGTCTTATCCAGGATGTGGATTAGGGCTCATCACTGAAGTATTCCTTCAACTAGTACTTAAAGAAGGTCCTACATCTGCTCCCCAATAAAGCTGTTTGAGACTCAGGAAGCACCTCCTTCGTACTCACGGGATGTGAGCACCCCTTTATTCACACAACTGGATTTATGCTACAGGCAGCTTGGGGATTCAGTAGCTACATACTTCCCCCACCCTCTTGGAGCACTATACTTCTGGCTACAGAATCCTCTCTGCGACGACTCCAGACATGAAGTTCTTTCGTAGGCTTCAGACAAGAATGACCAAGTCAGTGGCTGGAAAGTTTAGAAGATGACCCCCTCAAGCCAAGTATGCCTTGCATCATATTTATAAGTACTCTGCCATCTTAATGGGAAAGGCTTTCAAAAGAAAAGAGTCATGAAGTCTGGATGCAAAAGCACATAAGATTTCCCAATCCAATTAAGTTAATTCCTAAGCACTCACCAGCTTTCTGCTTCTGTGAGGATCTGAAATCACAATGAAGCTATAAAAAAAAATAAAATCTTTTTTTTCTCACAGCCAGTTCTCCTTTAGGTCAGGCTGAGAGGGCTTTACAAGTTTAGCGCTACAGGCACAACCCAGTGGTCAACAAATGGGCCACATATGCTCTAATTGAGGAACAACAACAGTGAACTCTAGCTAAGTCTCTACAGGCATCACGAAAACAGTGTCTGCGCATGTACTGGTCATGTTCAGGACTGTCAATATCCTTCCTCCCAAAATTGCAGCTTCCCAGAACAGAAGTTGCAACTCAGTAGCTGAAACAAAAACTTTAAGTTAATCAACAGCTTTTAAGCACTCTATATCTAGTGCAACGTTAATGACAAGAGTTCTAACAAAATTTGGACATAAGTTGGACATCAATGCTGATGCTTTTATCTGCTTTTACCAGTGAAGATACTAAATATTAGCTAGCAACTAGAAACTGAGAAGAAAGAAGACTGGACTTTGGGAGAAGCTGCTACTTTCTTACTGATGGCTGCTCTCAGCTACTTGAATAGATCCAAAAAACAGCCAACCCCAAAACCCAAGGGACAACTGGCTCAAGCTCCAATACACTCTGGGAGGGCCCATTACTATTTTAGTGACTCAATTTAAACTGAGAAGAGATGTATATGCAGACAAGAACCAAGTATAAAATTGTATATTCGGGAGCCTGGTCACCTCATTATATGAAGTTCTGCACCTACATCTATTCCTCTTCATGTAACTCCTGAAGAGATCAGAGTCTAAGCATGGCTCACATCTAAAATTTAGCATTGTCAAGTGCAGATTGCACTGCTGGCAGCATAAGCATGTCCACTTTTTTTAGCACATCCACTTTTTTAAGAACGCCTCTACAGCACCATGACCAAGTAACAAACGATCCTGAAGCACAACGAATCCAGCATTTATTCGGCAATTAATCTCTGTATGTAATACTTCTATCTTCCTAGTTCTCTGGAAACATATACTGTTAGAAGCCTTTTTTTTCCTCTGTAAATACATATGTTCACCTTCTACTTCAAGTTCTGCACTGCCATATTTACTGTTCCCATAGATCACCACACCACAAAGACTTGAGGCAGACGAGTAAATTAAGCCAGAGGTGGACTTCATCTCACCAAAAGAAAACATGCCTGCACTTCACTACGCTGTGTTACTGCAAAACCACCTCCACCATGGGTCAGAAATGGGTAAGAAGCACTTCAGCACTGTATTTGTTAGAAACAGAAAGGCTGCAGACTCTGCATTAATGCTGTTACACTGGTGGTAAAAACCACCACGACATACTATGCTTTTGATGTAAACTTTAGAATTCTGAGCAGTATTTGCTGACAGACATTACAGTAGCCCTAAAAGCCTTCTGCATTTACATGCCACCAAGTTCTAAGTTGATCATCTCAATGTGAGAACAACTTAATGACACCAATGGAGCCAATCTGATTATGCATACAGTGAGTCCCAGAATGCCTTCCAGTGGAAGAGATTAACAAGTAATGATAGGGCCTCATTTTGTGATCCAAAAGTAGGCCTTCTTTCCCTTAAGGCTGGTTTTTTTTTAACATTATTTCTGCCAAATCAGCTAAATACGCTGAAAGCAACACATGCCGTTCACTGCATAACCCAGCTCATGGTCCTCCGTCTGCCCTTAGTTTCCAGCAAGTCACAGCCAGTAGACCTCACTGAATGTAACATATGGTGCTAGCCACAGCTCTGAGCTACCAGCTCTTACAGATGGGGACGTTCCCTCCAGCTGGAAAGGATCTGAGAACAGCGAGCTAGTATTTTACGAACATGCAAAGAGTTCTATTAGTTTTTTCAAGTTCCTCTTGTAGACGACAAAAGACATTAGGGAAAAAGTTACAGGGAGCTGCCAAAAGATATACTCTGAAGAAGAGACTTACGTATTCAAAAAATTCTTGGACGGCTATTTAAGTGCTGTGCTTTACACAATAATCCCACTGAGAGGTGAGATGCAAAAGCCTTTTAGTAGGTGAGAGATTAGCAAAGTTCAGCAGTTCCACTGCATCAAGATCTTGATGAAGTCAAATGCCTAAAAACCTCAACTGGCTTGCTGGACATACTAGATTTAGTTCTCTCCATCCTTCTTCATACAACTTGTTAGAATATCTGCTTATACAAAGCTACACTGAGGAAGTAAGAGTACATACCACGCCAGCCTGCAGTGAGGCAGGCAAAAGACCAAAATACGAGAGCACCACATGATACCTAAGACACCACTATTTGTAGGGTCCGTGACAGACACAAGACCAGAAAAATACCAGTTTGCATTTCTATACTCTGTCCTCTTCAGCTTCTTAGATTAAAAACACTATGTGAGCCTCCTGCAAGGTTCTCATACAGTAGTCCTAATGCTGGAAAGTCATCCTTTAGTTATTAACACAAACATGAAGGGGAACCAAAAAAGCCCAAGCAGAGGAAGAGAACAAGAACTGCTGCCACCGCTGGTTGAAGGTGCAGTGATTTAAGACAGGGCTCTTGCACACCGCTTCATGCAGAAAGCAGGTGGCAGCATAAGTGCCCATTTACAGCTTTGCTCTGCACGAAGCCCAGCCAAAACCTGTCACCCAGTGACACCTGCTGTGTGTGTCCAGCATCACTCAGGAAGATCTCCCTAGCCGAAGGGCCAAAACACGGAGTCTTCCAGGTAACCTACAACAGAAAATACTACAATACAGTTCAGCGGTGCCAGGGCTAGTACCTTAACTCAGCTACCCAACACACTGCTAAATCACCAGGGACTGTGCTACCACTGCTTCAGTCGCTGTCACCTGTGGTGGTGCAGAGCTCCCAGCGCCCAGGCTGTGCTGTGATGTCAGGGTAAGCCAACGTGGTAGAAGTGCAACGGCTGTGACCATTTGGCACTCTCAGATCAGGCCTGCTGATGCAGTGAGTTGAGGCATGAAACAATGTCATACGCCCCTATCCCAGGACAAGCACAGCGAGTTAGGATGATTAGGTGCTCCCTGACTGCACCTGGAACTCCTGCTGCCTGGGGAACGTACCTGAAACTTCTGCTTGCATCATAGCCCACTCTTAAGAGATGCCAAGACTACCTGACAAGAATTATGGCCACAATGAAAAAAAAAGTGCTGACCAAAGTCAATCATCTTGTGATCCTATAAACGGTGTTCCCCAGTGAGGCCCTTTGAGCTCTCCAGGATGGCAGCTGGATGTGACCATGTTTTTTTCCCCTCTGAGTGGGGACATGTCTCAGGGCAGATCTTCACTATGTTTAAGGTAGTTTCGTTACATGAATCACAACATCCACTAAAAGAAGCTGATAAAGGAAAAAGCGAGTAATTCACTGTATTTGATTTCAAGAGGGTTTTTTTGAAACAAAGGAAGTGACTCAACAGCACAGAGCACAGTTAAGCAGGTATTCTTTATGCGCAGTGCCAGGGTAGTATTGGGGATTCTCCTCCATGAACGCTCCAAAGATTTGGTAAACCTTCAGAGTTTAAAGTCATACCTATTCATGGCATTCCCAAGAATTCATTTACATTAACAGGAGATTTCCTGGAGTTCACTAACATATGTAAGTGTCTGATCCCCATGCCTCATCCTCTTCAGATGAAGGCTCCTAGACTTCTTCATTGTGTTTGCTGATTGCTTAGATCATGTAGACCTTTGCATATCTTTGCTAGGGCTCTGGGGATCTGTTCAAGTGAGATTTATCCAGGAGCCTCCTTATCTCAGCCAAGTATCTGAGGCACTTAGGACACCCTCCTTGTAGCCAAGGCCTTAACCCTTTCGTTTTCAAAGACCATTGGGTACCAAAATTTACTATAATCTGCAGAGAAAGAAATATCTTCATCATAGGTTAGTGTGTGGTTTAATTTAGGAAACTGTTGAATATTTAACTAAGGCACTGTTGATTGTTGATTACTAAGTACTGCTAGAAAATCATATAACCTAGTCTTATGACTTACTGTAATAGTTTTAATATAGGACCCATAATTACGTGTTGAATCACTTTCACTAAAATCCCAGTACCACGCTCTAGACATAACCGTTGACCAAGTCTGGGACTAGGACTGGATCCAGCCGCACCTAGGCTCCTCTCTGAGGAGGAGTTTAGAAAGCAACAGAGTCCACTCTGAACCTCATGACTCAATGGGAGAGCATTCATTATACGCTTTCCCTAATCCCCATACACATCACTCCAATTCAATTCTGACTCAGTTTCCCCACCTGATCTCTGTATAACTCGCCCTCCCCAATCACTGTGTGAATCACTCCTAAGCACCACTCTGACCCAATTTCTTATGTACATTCCCTTCATGTAGTAAATAATCGAGCGAACTCTGCCAACAAATTCTGTAAAGTCACACTTTTACAAATTCATATTAAAATATTTTTTTCCTAATATCTTTGACGGTGATCCTTTAAGCGACGCTTAAGACCTTAATCACTCTCCTTGGCAACACCACTAAGCACTCCAACAGACTGGTGGCTGTTGGTTAAGTGTTATACACATCATAGCCATCCTGTTTTGAATGGTGGGAGATCAGTAGTACAGAAATTGCTAGACAGGTTATATATGTTCATACTGAGGTCTTCACTTCACACCAGCTTGCCAACAACAAACTTCTGTTCTGCCAGAAATTTTTTATACTGCAAAGAAGCCATCAGACACAGACAAAGCAAGCTCTGTTTCTCCAGTCTTCTCAGGAAGTAATGTAAGTGCAAGCTGTTTTTGTAGAGTAGTTTTAAGTGCTAACCTTTGGACGGTCTTCTTTTTTCAAGGCTACTGCTTCCAGTTTTGCTTCATACTCTGCTTGAACTTGGTCTCTCTTCTTCAACACGTTCTATGGGCAAGAAAAAAGACAGCTGTGAGAGGGATCCTCTTGTTTGTTACCTCCCCAGGCTGTAAGAAACTGCAAAGTGATACAGCTTAAGTGTTAATCCAGTCCAAAGACAGACTTTCAGACTTACTTTGTCCTATTTTACAGTGTTTAAGGAGTAGCTTTTAAAAACAAAGAGCACTGACTCTCCAGCAGCTGGCAGTGTCAGATGAAAGTCAACTTTTGGACAAGCTGGAAGCAGGCAAGATAGAAGCTGTCATGTAACCATGAATAAAACCCCAAGTAAATTCAATCAATCACTTGACCTGTTATTAGCATGAAAAGGATATAAACAAAAGCATCGAAGCTGTCAAGGACTAGTGCAAAGCTTTTGATATCCTCAAGCAGTGGACAGACAACAGCAAGGGCTAAGAGACAGGAAGGCCACCACAGAAGGTATTACATCTCCCTTTTCACCTGCAAAGACTCCTCTCAGTCCTTTACAGCAAGCTGTTATATTCTTGTGTCAGAACAGAAGTAAGCTTTTCAGTTTGTGGTGTTGGTTTGATTAAACAAAAAAATATTATGAAAAGCACAATTTACATGAAAAGCACTGCATCTGCCTCAGTTTCACAAGCAGTAAACATTTTATTGACAGAGTACACAGATTAGAGAGCAAAACATGCTACCCTTATCTTGTACTACACCCACAAGCCAAGATCTCCACTGAAGTTATACTACAGTCTTACAATTTAAAACCAAACATAGACATCAGTCTTTTTAAGAATATACTACTAAAAATTAAGCAGTTCTGTGTCTGCAAGACTGGGCAACTTACTTCTTCAGTCTTCATAAGGAAACAACCAGTAATTCTTTATAACTCAGTTGATGCAAAGTTGTTACTAAAAATGGTCAGGGGGAAGTCAGCCAACACTCACTGCTGAGGCACCTGTAAATTTGAATTGCTCTTGCAGCCCACTTGACCAGTTCATGCTTCTGAGTCTTCCATCCTGCCACCCAGAAGGAATTACTTAGGACAAAAGGCGGTAACTACTCACTTTAACAGCTTCAGACAAGGCTAGTAAAGCAGGATTAGTCAAACGCACTGCTGTCTACATAAATACCGAAAGAGTAGTTCCTAGGGCTCTAAGAGCCAGTCTAGTCAAGATCTGTATCCTAATTAAAGATGCACAAACCTCTACCAATCATCATCTTCCTCCTTCTCCCTCTTAAGCTAAGGGAAGGTCACCAGTGCAGTTGCTTCAGAGTAGAGATTGGAGACATTGCAATCAATCAATACTCTTAAAAACCTCAGTCCATGATAAATGGGAATGGCGCCCCATCCACAAAGTTGCTATTGGTTTAGGCAAAAAAGGGGGGGCAAAACTGAGAAAGTGACCTTCAACGGCTTAACCTTCCCCTTTATCTCCAGAGGGATGCAAGCAAGCATGCCGTTGGTCCTTGGTCATGTCTGCTTGAAAAAACACAACATTCCCTTTCCTTTCACAATCTAAGCAACTATGTGGAATACCTCTTAAGTGATTGAGGTTACCAATGCAACAAAAGCCTGAGAGATTTAACTGGTATTTTTACTTTGTATTGCCTCCTGAACCTGAGTCAACTGAAATTTCTTCTCAGGAAAACAACTGCCTCCAGCAATTGCATTCAGCCTTTAGGAGTCTGGAGTTATTGCAGTAAGCTGGATCTGTACCAGGAGTAGCCAATGATTAACTGGTATCTGCAGACTAGATTCAAGGGGCAGGTGTCTTATTTCTCCTTAAGTGCTCATGTCCATGTACTGTGGGCCATTAACAATATGCTTCTGAATACAACTTTAAATATTCATCAGTGGCTGACCTGTAAGTGATGAGAAAAATATTGCCTTCCCTTTCACTTGTCCCATATGTGAAAGGAAGTGTTTCCTCTGGCACCTCCAGGCAATCTCTTCTCAGCTGTAGATCAACACATTAATGCTTCAGCAGCTTCTCCACAAAGCTCTATACCAAGTATCCCCAGACTTAGCACAGCCCATGCAATACTTCTGCTAGCTAAAGCCTCACTTAGAGAGAAAACAAAAAATCAGAAAACAGTAATAAAGTTTTTAAAAAGTTGGAAGAAACACCACCAAACACAAAAAAACACACCACACTTCAGTTATTTGGGGACAGAACTAAACCACTGGTCCCTGTGCAAGCAAGGCTTAGCTTGCTTTCAGCAAGGCAAGTCTGCCTCCATTTTGTATTTAGTTGAAATGTTTCACCTTGGCCCGTATTTCTGAAGGCACTTCGGGAGTTTGCCATCAGCCTCTCTCAAATCGCAATTCTATGCCATTTGCAGCCCACATAGCTTCCTACTATGACTAGACCTCACAAGAGGATCCTTATTTACCCCATGCCTTTAGAGAGACAGTTAGCTATTCATGTGGTGCTTGCTTTAAACGTGCATTAAGACTAATGTCCCAGCAGACAGCTGGGGATCGCGTAATTTGATAATCCTTTCTGGCAGTGTTAAGCATACAGAGTTCATACAACATTTTAACATCAGCACTGAATTATGTAGAGTGGAGTCTGTCCTCTGCACTTGACTCCCTGGGGAGCACCAGTGTACCACAAAAAACATGGTACCGCACGTTTGCTAACAAGGGCCTTACTGCACCAGAATTCAAAACATTGTCTGGGTGTCTCATACATGGCCTGTGTTTCAGAACAGGTCTCTCTTAGGTACTATCAGCACACATTTTAATGCAAGCCCACAATGCCAGCCTCTCCTCAGTTCTGCAAATCTTTCAAACAAACCCAGAGATGAGGCTTCCCTGAAGTCAGACAACATTTGTTTCAACCAGAACTACTGAGCTTTGCCTCTGTATGTGCAGTTCCCTCAGGTACAGCAGTGCTCCTGAAGACACTAACGTGAACATTCAGCTCCCAAACAGTGAAGATAATCTGGTAGTTCTTACTCTGAGGGACATTCACCCAGCTAGAGATCACTCTACAAATAAAGTTCCCATACCTGGGGTACAGCGTGAAACAGAGAAAGCTACCCAGGTTGCACTGAACCAGTACCTAAAGACTTACATTCCATCAAGTATCCCATCCAAAAGCTGTGCTCTGGAAGACCAAAACAAACTTTTCATTTCATAAGCAGGCCTCACAGCAGCTGATGAACAGGACCGCACAGCTAGTGAAGAGGATAGCCCTTTCAGCAGAAAGCCTTGTGCACCCCAAGAGCACTCCTGCTACTTGGAGCCTCCTGCACTCCAAGAGTAGTCTCCTTTACAGCTACTTTCTCAGTTTCATGAAGTCTGGGAAGACAATTCTACAGCTGTTTACCACCGAAATAGCAACAGACTGATATTTTCCAGTGTAAGAAAACTGCACTTGGTACGACCTGAGAAATTTCAATTTTTGTATTTGGGTAGGGAAGTAAAATAGAGCAGTCTGGCTTGGCTAGCAATAGTTTTTACTCTTGATTTTCAGAGAGTAAAGCTAATGAGATGCCCAAGCTGGACACTAAGCAGCATAATCCTTATTTGCTATCAACTGTTATTTTACAAGTGTGGTTTCTAGATCCAACCAGTTCCAACACAATGAGTATAATCAGTCCATTCCTAGAGAATAACTGATAGGAAGAGTGAATCCTTTAGGGCACTACAAAGCCAAGTCAACAGTCTAAAAATTATGCTAAAAAGCAAGAGTTTCTTTATATGAAGAGAGGTACTTCAGGCAGTTAAACACCACCCACCGCAGGGAGAGTGGCATCAAAAACGGCAGCCAGACTACCCGTTGGCATGGAGACTGCACTTAGTGTCTTCACCATCATCTGAAAAGAGCCCTTTTAGAAAGGGGCTGTCTCCAAGCCAACAGGTAGCTGCAAGTCTTTAACACAGGCCTCCCTTTGGTAAGTGGTGTTTAACTGCCTGAAGCACCTTTTCAGCTGAGCAAACCTTTGCTTTTTAGCTTAAAAAATTTTTCTTCCACTACATTTGTGAAAAGCGCCTCTCACAACTCATCTTGCCACTTCAGATGCCATCTGCAGTAGGCCTCGCCATCTGTACCATCAAAAGCCAAACGTTCTGTGCTAAAAACTTTAACCGTTAGCCTCATAGTCTGTTTATTTGTAAGTACACACACACACACTCCCCGCTTCCTACAGAATAAGTCTGAACACCCTGAGTCAAGGCTTCCAGCTACAGCTCAGGGTGTTCCAGCAATACTGAGGTGTTAACAGTCCTGTAACGAATGCTGGGGTTAATACCATGACTCTGAAAGCAAAGAGTATACTCAGGGAATCAGTGCAAAGACTTCTGCAAGAATACTTCAGCCAGGCAAGACAGGAGCTGTACAACTAGACATCTGAAGCTGGGAAAAGAAGTGTGCAAGTACTCAGTTCAAGAAGTATAGATGACTAAGACTAAGATGGAGTAAGGACTACCATGTTCAAACTGCAGGTTTACAACAGGCTATTAGATCTGTTAAGGAGCAGATACCATGGCCTTGTAACAGTTGTTCCAAGTGGAAAGTCCTCAGAAGGAATTTGTCTGTTAGTACCCTACAGAGGGACCGCTAATACATACTGTACCACGGGCATGTGGTGAAAAACTCCAAGAGCCAAACTAGTCCTTGGTTTCAGTTTTCAGTGCAGTTAAATCAGTAATTCTTCTCCCCATGTAATGGGATTGACTAACAATGCTCCTTAACATCAAGAAAATAAAAACTGTGTTGAAGTGTCTTTTATTACTTCTGCATAAGCAGTAAGATAGCAAGTTCTTAAAGAGATTAAGAGTCACAGAACAACATCTTTAAGCTGTTACTTGGTACGCAGAACTTGACAGAACTTTACAACATAGACATCCTGTCTAGGGTATGTGGATGAGAGGGGAAGCAGTGTCTGCCATTCAGACACGTGGTTCTGAAAGCGGAGCCACCCAACCCTGCTACATACCAGTGACAGAAGCTGTTAACGCTGTCTTCTCTGCAAGGCCAGGCACCAACCCAGTAGTGAAGAGCTGAGCCACGACTGATTTTTCTAACAATTCAAAGAGAAGACTGTAGGCAGTATCTGCCCTACAGAGTACCACCTGCCACTCTGACGAAGGAGCAAACCCTCCAACACTTTGTGTGCACCCTTGCACTACTGACCTTAGCTTAACTGAACAGCAGAGCAGATAGATAGTGCTGCTGATGCAGCACCCTGCTATTAAACATACCTTAGGTTTTTCTGATTATGAGGATACCCTCCTACTTAATGTATTATTTACTTCCCACTTCTCCCACCACCAACTCTTCTCACTGTTAGAAAGAATGAACTTGCTGATATATCATTCCATGCAAACACAATGACAGTGTCTTCTGCCACAGGGCTCTCTCTACCTTCATCGATTCCGAGTATAATACATATTCTCTAAGCACAGGCAGGAAGTCTTCTGTCATGTCTTCACTGAGTTCTTCAAGAGCTGTGCAGCAGTTCCCAATACAGGCAGACACCCCTTCCAGGGGCTCTGATAGCTCAACCTCCAGTCCTCCCCAGGTTGAATAAACAGGTCCATACTCTCGTAGTTCCACCAAGTACTCTGCAAGAGGCAGATGGAAAAGCAGATTAACAGAGTAAGAGTGAGGCACAAGGATCTGCACTCACACCAAACAGGAGAAAGCATGCGCCAAGCTCGGCAAATTTTACTCCCCTAGGAATCAAGCCTTGTGTTGCATTACCATCTTAACTGACAGAGCTCTATGGCTGCACAGGTGACAGGTCCAAGTTGCCTCCTGCTTAACTGACTATTCCTACAAGCTTCCAACACAAAGACACTGGCATCGGTGCAGGAGCCAAAGTCACTTTCTTAAAAGATATGTAAAACTTGGCTCTGCTAAGACAGGTCTGCAAAGGTTCTCTTTGTCTAGTAATTCCATCTGTAGTCTTCTAGATGGAATCTTCAGGTTTTTCCCCTTCCCGAGTCTTTCCAAAAATAACTCTAGTAAGAAAGCAGGTTGCTATAACAAGAAGAGCAACTTTAAAAAAATATTTGGACAGTTAAGCTAAGACAAAATACTGTGTTCAGCTTTGGGCCTGTTTTAAATCTGCAAAAGACATCAGATTTTGCTCTACGTGTGGCTCATTACAGGCCAGAATCATTGATGCAAGTTGTCTTGTCATGCCATCAACCAGAAGATACACAGCACTCAGAATGAAGTATTATGACAGAGCACCTTGGGTCCTTACCTAACTGTTCCTTGATAATCCGTTGTGCTATTCTATCAATGGTACCAAGCTTTAGAGAGAATGTGTCTAGATACTCTCCAATTGCTGCAAACTCCAGTGGCCGACTTCTTAGTTTGTAGCCTCCTGTGACGTATTTGACAGACTCCCCCATCTTTGACAGCAATGCCATTCCTTGCTTTTTGTAGGAATTAAGATCCTAGGGAATTAGAAAAAAAATCAGTTTAGAAATATTTCACTTCCACATTGGAAGATTAATACTATAAAGGATACTTTCCAGTCAAGATCAAATCTTGTGAAGGGAAGAGAATACACGTGACATGCAGCCTTGGACAAAATCTCACTTTGTACAAGCTGAGTACAGTTTCAAGATTACCTCTAGATGAAGATAAGCTATCCAGGTATGAAGTACATTATAAATGAGTAAGTGGTCCACCTTTGCTCATGGCCAGACATTCCTATGTTCCTGTACTGTCACCAGGAAAGTAGTAATATTAACAGCTGTTTCCAACATTACTGTTCATGCCATTCATCGACATACTTTTTAGCCATAGCCCACTATACCAGTATTATGCAAATGCACCACTTGTCTCTGATGATCCAGGAGAGCCACATATCGCATGCCTATTGGTCAGCAGCCTCCTCACACCAGTTGGCTGGTCAGACGGGAGGCAGGGAAAGACTATGCATAGAAAAAGTGCGGCGTGGGTAAACTGGCACAGCTTTGCTGCAAGACAGACTGCAGCTCAGGCTGGGTCTGGTGCCTGCATACTAAGCTTAAACTTCCTTGCCAACGCTTTACACATTTGCATAAATCAGCATTTGGATGACCTATGTTACCTACAATCTTCAGGGAACTTCACCTTGACAGCACATCAGAAAAAACTTTTTAGTTAGCCAAAACGCCATCCATTTTGCATTTTACTCCTTCCAGCAGGGGTCACTATTCAACATCTCAGAACAGGGTTAAGAGCTATAACTAGGTTATCCTATGCAGCCTGAGGAAGAGATGTTTTCAAACCAAGTTGACCTGTAGAGATCAAGAATCAAGACATGGTATCACAAATGTAAGTGTGAAAGTCTGATTAAGAGAACCTGATGTGTTAGCAGCTACTATAATTTTGAATTATGTTTGCATTTAAATGCAGTGGTTCCTTGACTCGTCTGCCGCCTGTCCTAAGCGCTACTTGCAAGCACTACCTCCTTCAGCAAAAGACCTTTAACTCAAAATTATTCACTCAATCCCCCAAGCATTCTGGTGTGTTACTGGTCCAAACAGGGAACTTGAAGAAAGGCTGGTTTCTCTTCTTCAACCAGGAGGTAGTCTCATGACTGTCTGCTGTAACCAAATTCTGAAGTCCTAGCACGCTGAACTGACACCTCACTGCTGCAATACAGCAAGTTTCAACACTAGAGACAGCCAGAACAACATGTATTCTTTTCCCTCAGCCTCCTTGGATGCTTTGTATTCTCAAGGCAAGCCCTGCCTGGGGCTGAGGATAAAGCCCTTACCGTTCATTTTACAAGGGTGGGAAAAGACGACTAAGCAGCTAAGACAGTTGCATCATGCTTTGACAGCTGAAAAGCAGAACAAAGCTATCTGACACTTAACTATCAAGGTGCTAAACAAATTCTGCATTTCTGACTTCTTTCAGTGGTTAAATTCACCACAGAGAGGAAATAAAAGGGAATTGAAGATTGTGTCACATTACCAGCAAGCAGAGCATGACCCTGAAGTAAGCTCAAATTAAGTGTCACATTTGAGTGAGCTTTCATAATATGACATTGGAAAGATGTGCTTTTACAGGTCTCCTCACTTATCAGGTCAAACCCAAGCATGATTGTAAGTCCTCCTAGTCTTATTTAAAATGCAGTTCAAAAAACAGTCAAAGAAAATTGCACTGTTGCTGGATGAGTCATGCAGAAGATGAGGATGAAGTTGTTGACCCAGAACAAACAAGAATGAAGTCCTCAAGCTTAGTTTTGAGGGCAACAAGTGCAAGCAGTATAAACGGCACAGACAAGAAAAAAAGTGAAGAAATTTGCAAGCTTTTGTGCAAGAAAGATTTCTCCTCCTCCCTGACTTCTCTCTTCCCCAAAATAAGACTTTACAAACTCTATAGTTCTCCAAATTCTGAACCTCTCGTGCATCAGAGGAGTATATCCTAGAAATGGAGATACAAATCAAGCAGGTTCGGAGAACTGAATTCGTAAATCCGCAAACCACCCCTCCCTTCAAGCAAAGGGAACTCATATGGTTGTCACACATAAGGCTCTGTCACACACAACATTCAGGGTCCCCAACAACTCTCTGGGATTTTTTGGGAAGTTCTGACCTGCACATGTAATTTTATTAATGCTTTTTTACCTTGATTTCAAAAGAGACTGCAAAGGTGCCTGTTCTGTTGTCCCTGTAAACGACTGTTTGAAAGTTACTGGCTTACCTTGGCTGTAAGAAACACGTTGAAGTGCTCATTAAAAGAAAGCACCGGGTGATCAGTTATTCTCTTCAAGAATTTGTCTAATGCTTTCCTCCTTGTCTCCACGAACTCTTCAGAAAAGCGATCGACAACACCCTTCACCACAAATTTCTCAGGAAGAGGCTGTCAGAGACAAGCAAAACGCACGAGATTCAAAAGACCAAAAATTTGCTTCTGCTATTTGGAAACACATAAAGCAATCAGACTCCAGTCTTAACAGGAATTGAAATGTTGTTTGCTAATGGGACCCATACATCAGATGGCTTGCAAGCCCTGCCCTGAATCACCACTCAGGTGGTCTGGCCTGATGCTAGCAATTCTGCTGAATAGCTTCAGCTGAGAGCCACACCAGTGAAGACCAGACAGTACTCGCACTAAGTACTTCCAGCATAGCTTCAGATGTTCTAACAGAGATGCCAGCAGAGCTACACAATATTCACTACAGCAATGCGCATACACACACCCCCTGATGCTGAAGAAAGGCTGCTCAGTCCAAGGAAACTCAGAAAATGTAAGAATTCTTCTTACTCTTCCCACCAACCCCACCCCCTCATTCTGAACAATTTAGAACTCTTTCTGTGGAGGGCTGATACTCTTAGTAATAGCACCACACTGAGCAAAGACAAGCAAAGAGGCTTGACATAGCAAGTGGTCAGGTAGTCCAGGCTGGAGCCTTCCTGAAGCACTTGCACACTCGGCCATCTATCAAAGCCAACATTCCTGAGCATGTTTATGTAAGTGACAAAGGTCTGCCAACATATCTACTCTTTCATCTTACTCATATTTCAACTCCACCAGTTCATCTCTGCAGTTCAGCATAACATGTAGGTCTAAGTCGGCCTCTAGACCTCCTAGTTCTGCAGTCCCTCCTGCTACACTTAGACTCCGAAGTACCACTTCAGATGGAAGATAACTCTAAGTTTCAGCAGGGGTAGCCTCAGCTCTACCAATAGATCTGGTTTTGCTCTCTCTGGACAGCATGGACTCTAAGATTAACATCAGTTTTTAAACTGTGCTTTGCATTTTATTTTTGTGAAACAGATTACCCAGACAGACAATCTGCTTACTCTTAGGCTAGCAATGACAGCCATTTTCACCCAATTCAGTAATCAGGATTCTCCTCTGCAAGTAGTCTTTGTCACCTGACATCTGTGGCAACAGTAATTCAAAGAAAAAGACATTGTGCGTGCATACGCCTTTCCCACCATACCTAGTTGATATGGAATATACGTGAAGATTGGATCTCCTAAAAAAACACAGTCAGCATGACTTGGCTGCAACACAGCTACATTTTGACCACTACATTTAGTTTTTATAATTTAAGATTTATCGTACTACACTTAGCATTCAGATCAGTCATTCTAGTCAAACCAGTGTAAGGTACACTCTAATTAGACTTCTTCAGAAGCATAAGGCTTAGTGCAGTAGTCTTCAGGGAGGAAGAAACTCTCTTCCCTTGCTTTATAAGCTTTAGCTGGGGCTCTAGGAAGTCACTACCTCAGCACTGTATGCAGAAGGAAAAGGACAAGCTGGAAGACTAGTTTAAAGAACCCTGGTTCAACCAAACACAGGCAAACCGGCACCAAATAATCACTAAAATTTGAGCGTTGGAGACCCACAGAGGGGTGCAGTTCTATTACAGAGACTTCTGCCATTTAACCTGATTTTAGCTATAGCAATAGTCCTTTACATTCTAGGCCTTCGGAGGTCCTTCCCAAGTAGTCAGTACATACAGCTACCAACTGATATCCTGCTTTAACTGTGTGTTACTTATCTACCTTAGTCTTCCAGCTTAATAGTCTACTTTTCCCTGCTGTGACATGTGAGCAGAGTTCACTGCAGTCAGAAATGGCTTCTAGTATCCAAACATTAAAGACATGATCCTTGGCCGTGTCAGGCTTATCTTTCCAGTCTAGAGACAGATCTGAGAGCACTTATACTGTTGTTTGAAAGATAAGAGTAAGTCTCAGATCACTTTAAAAAAGTAAAAATCAGCAACCAGAGATGAACAGAAACCTATATTCAGTTTAGTTTGGGCATCTAAGAGTAGGTTATCATGACTTGTTGCATTGAGAGGGCACATCACTCGTTACAGGAAGATTTTAGACTACCGAGATCAGGAAGACAACCCCCTTTTGGTATTTTGTTAGACACAAGGCCTCCAGGGATTGCAGTGCCTCCAGTTACAAATACAAATACTCCCAGAATGGCCTGAAACATCCTTTCGATACACAATCGAGTCACAGTGCCCCTGAAACTGCCTTTAGCTTCTATTCCCCATCTACTTCTAGGCAATAAATACATAAAGCATTCAGCAATCTCCCCACCACACCACTGCGTGGAGGAGATTAACTGGAAATTCCATAATTGTTAACTTGTGTGCTGACCGATAAAAGAAGGCAGCACATCCTTACGCTTCCAGATTTTCTGGAAGAGAGGCACTTAAGAGATTGAGTTGTTCTGCAGCCGGTTTAATGTCCAGTATTAGAGCCACTTGTGCCAAATTTGCCATTCTGTGTGCAAGGAATTCCAGGTCACAGCAAAGCAGCTTGGTTCCCTGGCTGTGAGTCACCACCTGCTACTAGACTATTATTTATTGCCTCGCAGCCTTCAGGCAGGACTGGCAGCCTGTTAGTAGACTCAAGAATCTGTAGAAGGTTAACCTCAATAGTTCCAGCTGTTCAGAGAACCGGGAGGGAGAAAAGAGGGTCTGAGCAGCAAACACATCAATCTCATGTCTCCACACTACCCCAGCAAGCTCACTCACTCTTCTCCCTATCCCTCAGTAAATATACTTGCTGCCAGTTAGTAGTGTCACATGATTTTGTAAAGTATTTCTTATATTTGAGAGACTGAGCTATTATTCCACTTAGAGGCAAGACCCAGAGAAATTAAGGACTTAAATAGCTCTCTGCCACTGAACAGCCTAACAGAATACTTCTCACATAGCCTGGTCCTTGCCACGGGGAAGGAAGAGCACAGAAAGTTCCCCCCTGTCCCACATGGCCAAGCTATGCTAGCAGTGTTGCTATTTCCCAACAATTCACCTCCTACAGTCCTTTTTAATTTTCTTTGTTCAAAAAGAGTTGATGGCGGTGATCTCAAAGGCTTCCTATCTTTTCACATATTCTACAGCATGAAAAACAGACTGCTGAAGATCAGTATCAACCTCTTCACATCCCATAAAGCGATCACACTGCCAGCTTCAGAGACGAGAAGGGTGCAGTAGTTTAAGTAACCTCATTAGCTAAACTTCTGCCTACTGAAGGAATGCAATAGCTACCAAGCCAGAGGCTAAGATCTGTAAGTCCGTGCTATTAAATGTTAGCACAAATAGTTTTAAAATACTTTCTTTAAAATCATCTCAAAGGCCATCTTGAAAACTGACTGAGACTAGGACTTGAAGTACCTGTGTGGTTTCTCATAAGCCTCAGATACTCAGAAATTAGGATGTAATAACCGAGCAAACAGATGAAGTGCATTCCATTTACACCACAACAAATGCAGTCACCGTGCATATTGCCCTATTGGAGGCTGCCAAAACTCACCTCTCAGGTGTGTTACTCAAGAAAAGTCTAAGCTTCTTATTCAGTCAAGAATAGGAAGTTCTTCCCACTCCACGAGAAGAGAATGGAGTACCATATTTAAATCTAAATATTAGACAGAATGAAGTACTGTATTTAAATCTAAACCAACATATCACCAAAATATCACCCTTGGGAGACAGATACAGAATTGTCCTTAATAGCAGATTCCTGCTCACTACCTACGGGAATGAGATGTGTTGGCTGAGACTCTTCCAGCTTGTTTCTCAACCAGTCGAAATCTTGGTACCGCCGGCGGACAGAATACTCTGGCAAATCAAACTCTGCTCGTGTGGTCTGGAAAAGAAGAACAGGATACACTTAGTGTGCGCTGAAACCTCTCACCTCAGAGCTTAGCAGCAAAAGCAGTACCACCATCACTGGCAAGGGTGAAGACAGGCAAGCCTTGCAACGGGGGCTCCATCCCCAACACTGTGTTTGCAGCCAGCATGAGAAAGATCCTCTGGCCTTTCAAGCAGTGGGAAAGCCAGCAATAAGAAAAATGATTACTTGAAGCTGATGTGTTCTTGAGATCTATTCATACTTTATTACATGTTCTGCTCAGACAAACTTTACGGGAGGAGCCTATGGAGAGTATTCTGCACCATGCTAATCTCTTGGCAGTTACAACTTTGCAGGGAAGACTGTATGACATCTTCATTCCAAGGACAAGACTATTTTAGCCATCAAGAATTAAAAGCAAAGATATTTAATGATTTGTTTATTCTATGAAGTGCATTAATCACATCTGAAAAAATGTTTCACCACTGCCCTGTAATCCAGAACTGACAGGCTTATTACACTCCTTCAAAGCAAAAAGATTAGAACATAAGCCAATGCTAGGCTTGCCAAAGGACTGTTTTTGTTGATTTATGAGAGAAAGAAACCAGATTGCTTACATTAAGTTCACGTATGCCTGATTAGAGATACCAGTACCTTAAGTTAAATCTTTAAAGTTTTCATTCTGTAGGGTAAGGAGTTAACTTCTGTTTCAAACCTGTAATGGGAAGTTTAAGTATGTAGAGAAACTGCTGGCAAATGTTTTATCCATTCCTCTAACAGCCCACAGCCTGGAAAGCTGACCACATGGGGCTGCTTGCACAGCATGTATTGCAACTGCCTAAAAGCACTAACGAAACTGTGTACTAACTAGGAGTGTCTGCTAAAGAGGCTGGTATTGCAATAGCCCCGACTGGAAGGCTGATGACATGTATCATTACGACCCACTGAGAAGCACAGCTTAGAGAAGCCTAGAGAGCTATGCTTAGTTACTTGCAGCATCAAGACCATTTTGCAATGAAGGTAATGCTGCAGCACCAGCACATTACATGTGTACAGCTAGACATTAAAAACCACTGCATTCTGGGGAACGCACCAGCTCTCCTAGATTTGAACTGGCGCAGAGTCCAGCACTACGTTGCTTTGCTACTCCTGGCCACTACAACTGCCTGCTAAATTCCAGCAGAGGTTTTGTACTTCCAGACTGAGAGCAACTGCCATATGTTTCCAGAGAGTCAAGTGGCAGCCTTTAAATGCAATCTACCTCTTCACTTGCTCTCTGGATGGCTCCAACTCTTCAGTTACTGCACGCTTACTCCCACCAATTCCCACTGAGGATCCTGTGTAAGTTTCATGCCAGAATCTTTCTAGCGGGAAGTCAGTAGCCTTAACATAGTATCAACGGAACAGGAGCTCTAGTATACTGTAAACAGCACGCTAATGTGATACTACGCACGAAATGGTTTGGTTTCTATAAATGGAAGGCATACAGAGACAGAAAAGAAGTAGTCAAGCTCACCTCCTCTCTCCTTTGACCTGCTAGCTATGGTAAGCAACACACATGTTAGTCCATGGACTAACATAATGAATGCTCACCAGTGGAGCAGGTTTGTTTGTAGATGAGGGAACACCAAAACCTAGATATCCACTGCGGATTTGTGCTTTACTCAGCTACACCTCAGAGTAACCCCAGCTTATTTAATGTTTTAAGGGTGCCACACTATAAATGAAACTCTGAGACTTCATATGAACAAGACTGAACAGTGTTTATGCTAGAACAAGGTAATTCACACATGTCTAGGTAGTCCTCATCAGCCAGTGGTACTGACTGCTTTGTTCAGTTAGTACGGCACCTATACCTCAGCCTTGTAATAGATAACCTGAAATTAAAAAAAAAGTAATGATTTAGTAGTAGGGAGAGCTTTTGTGAACTGGCTGTCACTGGGCAAAGGCCTCTTACAAGAGATCAGACGGTGAGTAAATTAATCAGGTTGTATACACACTAGAGTGTCTTATCTTGTAGCATGAGAATGAACATAAAGTCCCCCATTTGTTAGTGCTGAGAGCCTTATTAGCCAGTGTTCTGTTAACAGTTAAGGAAAAATGTATAGGTACTATTTAGTCTAGAAGTAGGAAAGTAGGATAAGTCCTAATGCACAAACTTTACATTAACCATCGTTCACCTCTAGCAAACTGCTCCTGTTGCCTTCCATCACATGCAGATTTGCAAAGTTTTACATGTCAGGTTTTGTTCCTCAGAGGGAGGCAGATGAAAATACATCATCATCAGCAGCATTTCAGTATTTGCTGTACAGGGTGTCAAATCTAGACAGCAAATAACCTTTTCAAAGACTACTTGGACAGAACATAAGGGCCCTTCAAGGTTTTAACAACACCTCACTAATGCTGAAAGAATTTGGATCTCAGATCAAGCTGTTCATTAGCTTAGCATGAGCTATTTTTTCCAGACTGCACACAAAAGGGAAGAGGGTCTTGCCACCGTTCAGGGACAGCCAGTGAAATGTCTGTGTTTTTGACACAGTTGAATTCTTCCCACTTTCTTAGTAGGATCCATACATCTCATCTTGCAAGGACACATGGGTCTCCCAAAGGAAGCTGAGAAACTTACGTGGCAGATCTCAACCTCCCAAAAATAATGGGCAAGACACTTCCAGGGATTTATTGAAGACTCCAGTCCAGTTCCACTAAGTCAGCACTGCAGTATTCTGGGCTCAGTCTTACTTGCCGGAAAGCAGGTAGAGCTAGATACTTTTACCTCTGTTGTTGGAATAGTTTTGACTTGAGGCAATATTAGGGCAATTACCAAATCTTAGTGTTATGTAAGATTCTTGTCTTTCTTGAAAGGACCTAGCAGCCAAACTTAAAGCTAGCCTGTGACGACTACGTGAAAGTATTTTTGTACATTAGTTTTAGTCTCTTACTTGCTACACCCAATTGTGGATTCCCCTCCATGTTACTATTTAAGTTTGGGGCAAAATCTTCAACTAGAAAAAGAGGAGAATGGCAGAGGTGGGAAGGGAGCAAGGTTGGTGTTCTTAGCAGTTCTATACTTTTGTTTGCCCCAAATAGTTTAACCTGTTTGAAGAGGAGATAATAGCACTTGTTCCGCTCCAGGGATCAAGCTGTCTCATGTGCTCAAGTAATCTACCCAGTGTGTGCACTGCATGCAGGAGGAGAAGGACAGGCAAAAGAAAAGACAACCTCCACTTCAGTATTGACTGGTTTGAAAGCCTCTCCCTTCAGGCCTGCAGAGCAACTGCATGGCTCTGAGGAATGGCATACAGCTGTTCAGACCTCCATGGAAAATACACAGAAGGTGGCCTTGCCATCCTAGAAAGTACAACAAAGTGAAGTTAGAAGCACACTTGTTTCACTCAGGAGAGATGACTACCTAATATAATGGCAAGATTTACTTCCCCCTCCTTCCTCAGAAAGATCTGCTTGATAAAATCCCTCTAGAGTGCACATCAATCTACCTGAAGAGCACAAAGGTATATCCTCAAGAACACCCAAGATAATTGGTCTTGGCTGTGACGATTGACGTAAGTTCTAGCACAAGTTTCACCCACTTTTTTGTTTTCACTAGCTTCGCCATGCAAGAAAACTGCTGTTAGCAAGAAGAGAACAGGTTACGAAAGAGTCAAGACAGCCAGGTCTGGATCACTGTCCTCATTATTTTGGGGATTCCCATCAATGTTCTTTAAATGTGTTAATCCAGAAGCCAGGCTGGGGAATCCTACCTGGCTCTTACTAGGAAGCTGTGAAAGCCGGAGCACAAGCTAGACGAAGTAAACTCTAAGCTTTACTCTCAAGGTTCCCTGCATTGTTTTGGACCCTTCCTCAGCTGCCACCACCTCCTGCTGACAAAGGTATCAATAGATGAGAAGTCTGGGTTATACTGCAAGAGCTGAAAGACCTTTCTAAAAAGAGAAAAAAACTAATATAACACAAAAACAAGACTGTGGTCAGGTTACACTTGTTCCTACAGCGGTGTCCAGTCACAGCCACAAGTGCACATTACAGCACTAGCAATTACATACCCTTCTTCCATCTAGCGATGCTGCTTTTCACAGCAAGGAAGTCTTCCGCATAACTCACTTTAGGACCGATGTTTATCTAAACCTTTGAGGTTCCAGTAGCATTCTTTAGTGGAAAAATAAAAAAAAAAAGCAGCCATCCCTGCCTCCTCATCTACAGCCACCAGAGACCCTTTCAGCCCTTTACGGGTCTCAAACCCCTCTCATGCAGGGCTGCAAGGGAGGTGGTGGGAAGGTATGGCCTTACACTGAGGGCAGGAGCGAGGTCTGCTATAGAATTTTGACCCACAAACTGGAGGTGCAAGCATCAACACTCATCCTCATCACAGTCTAGGGATTATTCCTGTGCAGCTTTTTTTCCACATTTACCTTCCGATTTCAGCTACAATGGCTGACTGGGCAATTAACTTGGCAGAGACTTGCTTTGTATGGCATTAATGGTTAGTTTTCCAAAGAGTCTTTTAAACAACAGTAGGTAGTGCTAGAGGTGCTGACCCTTAGAGGTTAGTCAGAAGTTTACAAGAATAATAAATCCGAAGAGGTGAGGTTTTCATGGTCATTGGTAAGAATAAATTATGCACTATTTCACAATAGTATTGTAATGCTATGACATAGTACATATATGTGCTACAGTGACATCCCAAATAAAACAAGTATTAAGAGACAGGTAGGTCGATATGCAAAATCAGAAGTATAGGATGAGGTAAAAACACTGTTGGGTAAAAACATCTGATCTAAATACAGTAAAAACCTTACTCGTGTTCCAGAGTTCTGCTTTAAAGAGGAAGGGAACCCTCGTACGAACACAAGTTTCCAAGCATAGAAACATTATTAGGGTGTCACTGCATAGAGATATTTTATCTTGACAGAATAATTGGGTCTTAATTTAAGGGAGAAACCACTTCAGCCAATTCTAGCTGTTTGCCTGGGGAAAGCTGTGTCTCATTTTGTGCTTTCTATTCCTTCTGATGATGTAACAGCTGAAGGCTAAGTAACTCCAGGTGAAAAAGTTTCCTACAATGCTTCTTAGCATTTTCTAGCAGTTAAGATACAGCATTTCTTGCAAGATTAAGACACATAGAACAACAAAGAATAACAGGCCTACGTTAAGTGCGAAGTAAGAGGTAGCTACTATTTTAGAGAAACACATTTTCTCCTGTGCAGCCTGGAAGTGGAACTTCAGAGGAGACATTTTGAAAAAAATTATTTGTGGCCTGTAAAGCCTTCCTTATCGAAAAGGAAAATACTCTCTCCTGTATATAGTGCCACTTAAGTAGGCCAGAGGAATGTTAATCTTTTTGGACAAGTGGATCAAGTATATTACCGGTGAAGTTAGTGAACACTTCTTTCCTTAGGTAACTACAATAGCCCAAACCAGATGTCAACATCACCTAGGAGCTGATGCTAATGAGAATGAGCTAGTTAACAGAAATCAACATTCCAGCTGTGAGTGCAGTAGACTTTTCAGATCACTTTTCCTATTAGTGTAATTAATAATTGTATTAATGACTGAACTGCAACACATGCTGAAAAAATCTCTAGCGTATTTCTTTTGGTAGACAGTAGATTCTCAGGCTACTTAGTTTTAGCAGCAGCTGTACGGCCTTCTGCATGGAAGCAGATTATGACATAGGTGAGATGCTGATAGAGCAAGTGTGGTAAACACTTAAAGCATTTCAGAAAAGGAAACACACAAAATGGGAGATGATTAACAGTGAATCAATACAAGGCACATTCCCCTTTAGGAGAGGCAACTCAAACCAAACGGGTGTCAGATTACTTCATATAAACAAACTTTCATGTTAATGAAAGAAACTGGCCTTGCAAGTTTACAAACAGTTCTATTTAAGTCAGAGACAAAAATCTAAGCTGACACTTAGAAGTTTTGCATAGTTTCACATACTGAAGTAGTAACAGTTCTGCTAAAAGAAGTCACGCCTTCAATACATTCACAAGGTACTGAAAGACACTAAGTTATTGTCCTTAAGATAACGAAATATAATGCAAACCACTGACATCCAGAACATGCCCTAAAAAATCTCCACAAAAGAAGGAAGTACTAGGAGAGAGGAATGTACCTTTGTTGTAACCCTGTATGTAATATATGTCTCCATTGTGCAGACGTGTTTTTTCGGATCATCGACAGTAACAAAGAGGTCTCTAGTTTCCCCATCCAAGTCATCATCCAGCTGCAGTCTGTTGAGAAGAGATGAGGAGGAGGCTGGGCTAGAAGTGTCCACAGGTGTGCCATTGGGTAGACTGAGATCCTGTATTGGAGAGGAAAAAACAGCAAGTTTTTAGTAAGTGAACAGATTCACTGTAAATACAGTATTCTCAAAGATGCCACTGACAAGCTGATGTATTACAAGGGCTACTTACTTCAGCAGCTCCAAGGATCACCCTTTTCCAGGACACCTGGGCAACCCCCTAAGGTCTGGGCTTTCAGCAGTATGTTGTACTACCGTTCCACAAGTTGAAGAGAAAGCACATTACCACCATAACTTCCCTTAGTATGGTGCAACTCCGTTTCTGTTCACAAGAGAGTGGAAGTATTGCTGAACCAACAGTCCCTGGTGAGACTGAATCAACTTAGACTCTGAAAACAAAATGGCTAGGCAAATGAAGGTATCTGCTTCGTGTCTCCTCAGGCAGTGTCAACTGTTCAGTGGACTGGGATGCAGTCAGCCTGTGCCTCTGGAGACTCCTATAGTAGAGGGAGGAGAGTAAACTCGTATCAGAGGCTTCCCATCCAGCCCATTAACTTCCAGAGATGCTGACAGCAGTCAGAGTCTGAATTGCCATCGCTGCACTACGGGACAATGCCAGGTGATACACTCCAGCACCAGTGTCTATGCACACCTCCCTTCTGGAGTCCTAACGTCAATGAAAACACTGTGTTTCGCTTGGAGAGGTTCTTGTTCCCATCCTCCCAACTCCAAGAGCATCATCCAGTACCTAGAGAAGACAGAGGCTAAAAGAACCAGGAAGTGGCTATGTTAGGAAAACACACACAAGGGTTTGGGAAATCTAACAGAACAGGATTGAGTTCCTAGCAATCTTTGTCACCAATACATCACGGGAGAACTGGGATTTTATAGACAGCCTTCTGCCTGTTGCAGTCCTGGAGAACTGTGGCAGTATTGCTCTTCACCTTGAGCACTGCCTTATGAAGGGGGCAGAAGAAAGCTTTAGCACAGACATTTGGGCCGGGGGTGATCTAAACTACTGTCTACTAACAGAGGTTAGTAGAGGTGTTAAATGCATTCTCCCAGCTAATTCTCAGAAGCAGTTGCCAAAAGATGAGTGATTTCAGATTTAACTGGCAAGCGAGGAAGAATTGCAAGGTATGCACTTAAATGCTCTATCTCTTAAGAGGGCAAAAGAGCAGGATGAGCATGGCACAACTTGCCAGCTCATACATGAGACAGCTTGAACCACACAAGCATCTGGCTCAGACTCAACCCAGCAGGAGCATATATAACAGGAAGACGCAATGCTACAATAACTCAGTAGATAAGGAGTTCTGTTGGAGTTACACAAACAGAACAAGCAGAAGACAGGATAAGATTAGTAACAGGAGATGGCTTCAGAAAATCTGCAATTCAGCTAGACAAGAGAATGTGGCTGAGCAGAGTAAAGAGCAAACCAAACCCTAGGACATCACAGTAGCTGTAGACAAATCTGTTCCTGTTTCCAAAAGCAAAAGACGGCTCTTCATTGCCCATGTGCAATATACATTAGTATAAGATTATAATATATATTATTATAAGTTGTGCCAAAACTGCAGCCAGTCAAATTCTAAGCTTCCAGCATGGAAACGAATTAACTTGCAGAAACAGCTTAAGCCAGGTTGCACAGGAGATCTCAAAAGCTTGTAACAAAAACCCTTCCAAAAGAGAGCTTAAAGAACATATCACAGAATCTGCTTAAAATATGAAAACTCTCCATCAAGGTGTCAGAACAACTGGGGAAAGGCTTAAAGACAGAGCTTGCAGCCACCTACATGATTGACTTTCCTCACCAATTCTGTTGGGAGATAACAGTATCATACTAGCGTACCTTGCACTTTTTAAGGAGGGCAGAGGTTTGTGAAGGCTGGAATCCACTTCAATCTACTTGTATGTCTGCTTGCGTGGGTCCTGTGGAATGTCTCAGGTCTTAAAATAAAGGCTGTGATAGTTTTACCTGATCTCAGCCTTGCATGAAACACCCCAGATCAAGTAAAGCTTCTGGACCAAGGAGCAGAACAGCTGTTAGCTGTGGTGGGGGAAAGGACAGAGGATGTATACACTGAAAGTACTGCTGTGCTATACTGCCTCATCTGCGATGGCAGAAGCCTCCCCCGGCAGTCACAGCTGGCATCATGCCCTGCTACTTGGCTAGCGTTCCATAGTTGAAGGCCAAGTTAGAAGCTATGCGTCCTCCTTAATGGGTGGAGCCTCCTAGCTAACTGCACAAGGAACATGCTTAATACTGCTGAAATTTCGTTCAACAGTAGGCAGGATCAGTGTGTCTTATGCTATTGCTAGAAAGAGGTAGGCTTTGAAGTGTCACAGCAGATGGCCTAGAAATCTAAGTTGTTTCAGGCTGTAATCCTTTCAGCAGAGCACCTCCTCATCATGTTAACTGGCACTGGCTTTCTTCCACAGGACTTGGGGGATTTTTTGCAGTTGAGGAAGCAAGACTGCATCATCTGTTCTAGTCTGCTTTTACCACAGAAAGAGCAGCAAGTCCTGCAGAGCCTAGCACGAAAGGAGATCTGCAGCCATCTGCATTTCCAGCTGTCAGTGTAGTTATCATACCCACAAACACATGAAATACTAATAGTTTTTCAGTCTCCTTCTATCCAGTCTCCTTCTCTGGAGATACTCAAAACCCACCTGGACACATTCCTGCGCAACCTGCTCTAGGGGCACCTGCTCTAGCAGGGGGGTTGGACGAGATGATCTCCAGAGGTCCCTTCCAACTCCCACCATTCTGTGATTCTGTGGTTAATTGTTTTTATATAACAAAGAGTCTTACTTCAGTGCCAGGGATTCGTGCAGCAGCTTCACTTTTAGTGCACCAAGTAGCTGCTTGTCCACTGTTTTAAGTGCCTATCTGCATTACCAGAGATCAGCACAGTCCAAGTCCCAGTAGGTACCTAGTGCTCACAAATCTCTATAGAAAAAAAAATCCTTTTCAGTGCAGCACCTGTTACTCACAATACAGTCAGCCTGCCATGAACCTGAGTGGTCCCACAGTAAGGAGGGGAGGCTGCTTCTAGCAGCGAGGCAGATGGAATGGAAGACAGGTTCTGTCAAGACATTCTTCAAGTCTTAGAGAGTATCCATGAACACTTTCTCAAATTTCAAAGCTTTTTCTAAAGTAAAGAGCAAAGACCATCAGTCCCCGTCCCTCACCTCCTCAGACCAGTCTCATGGCTTTTTCACCTGCTAAAGCAGGTCAAGTGAAGGTTTAGCAAGGCTTGGAACACAACCTAGAGCAGAAACAGTACACTGTTCAGACCTTCAGGTTCGTGATCTACTGGTTAAGTCCTAGGCTTTCGTGCACAGTTGTACAACTACTTACAGGCAGACTCTTCACACATTCCTCGGATTTTGTAGGATTCCTCAAGATACCACCCAAATTTATGGGTACATGAGATCAGATGACTCTAGCAGCACACACTTAGTATCCTACCATGCAGGGCAAGCAGAAACTAACTGCCTGTGTTGGAAACGCATGAGCCTTGCCAACTATGCAGGCTGCTATCTGTTAAGGAAGCAGCTACACATTCTTTTGTTGTATTATGCAGTCCAAACACCTTGACTAGTTAGCCTGCCCAGAAACAGATACTAAATCTATCAAGAAGTTCACTTCATCCAAGTTGAAAATTCAGCTGAATTTTATAAACTTGGAAGTCTGCATGTGAGATGCGAAATCAGTTGGGAAGTTTCCAGCTGATGTCATCTTCTCCTTTCTACATTCTCCCAGGAGATTTTCCAAGACTCTGGATTTACAGAGCAGTTTAGATCCACATAAAGTAAAACCTCAGGAGCTTGGTATTCAGTCTTCTGGATGGCAGCCTCCCTCAATGGAACAACATACACCAGAGAAGGCATCCAGGATTCAACCGTTGAAGGCTAGAAAAGTGTCTAGAATTTTGTAAGTGTTGGGTTATCATCAAATGCAGATCATGCAGTCTTCTGACAAGTTAAGCACAGCTAGTCAATACTGCAGCTTCTATAAACTGAATGTTAGCTTTCGCTTATCTTGCCTTAGCAAATGTACAGCTTAAACAGTTAGCTTTGCTATCTAAGCAGCAGTCCATGAAGGAAGTGGAAGAGGTGGTGGAGCTAGGTCTTCCAAGCACAGACAAGCTCATATCTGGAAAGGGTTAGCCTGAAACCAAATGATTTTGTAAGTACATTGCTCTCATTCAACAAGTATTAGATAACAGTAAGAGATATTTTGAAATGTTGCTGTTTAGAGGCAAGCGGTGTGCTCAACCCCAAATATCCCTTCCTAACTTGGGGTGCTTGCAGCCAGGCCTCTGTTACTCCCAGATGCCTCACTGCTCTGCTTCTGAAATTCAGAGTGCTGTACCTTTCTCCTTGTGTTTCAAGGTGTTCCGTTGCTTTTTGCCATCCATTTTCCCAGAAAGACACAACCACAGATAAAGTCATGTCAAAGGGACAACTCCACACAACGATTGCAGTTGATTTCTGGAACAGTCTTACCTTCGTATCTTCAGTACACGACAATAAGCCATAGCAGAATTACTGTTGGTGACAGGAAAACTAAAACGGTTTAGACAAATATTCCCAGGAACACTAGAAAAGCTTGCATAAACTTGGGTTTCACAGACTTGTTCACAGCATTACTTGCCTCATCCCAGCAAGTTCTGAAAGCAGGTATTTTTTGTTTCTAGAGTTCTCTGCCACCGGCCTGTACAGGTCAGCTCTGTGTAGAAAGAGAAATCACCTTTCCACCCTCCAGTCCATCTAGATCAGTTCGTCTGTCACTGAAAGCATAGTATCCTGTTAGACGGTCTCACTGAGCATCCGTATAGTGAAATCTTAGTCCACACAAGACTATTATCCAATACCAGCTGTAGACAAATACCTAAACTTCTCCTCAGTTGGAAAGAAAATGCATATGCTTCCCCTTCATGTTAATTTTTGTTCTTTATCAGGCATCAGCATCACGCTTTGTTTACTACAGGTCTCCCTTGTTTCCCCACAGATATCTGAGGTAGGTCCCTTCCTCTTGCACTTGTCTTTGGGCAGCTACTTTAAGGTAAGGGTGACTGAAGTGGGGATCCAAACTGCAGAGAAGGGAGGATGCTCTGGACACAGTAGGGAAGGGAAGATAAGGCAGCAGTAGTGCTCTACAAGGTTTAAAAGAACAAGCAAAAAAAATCCACAATTAAACTTAAAAGCCCCTGTTCATTCCCAGGAGGAAGTACCACATTTCTACATTGATCCACAAACAAGACAGTGCTAAGCTGTAGTTTGACAAGAACTGTGAGAATTAAACTTTTAAGGCTAGACCTACCGCTCTGGGAAAGGGTAAGTGGTTACATGTATACCAGCTCCTGGTATCTTTCTCCAGTAAGATGAAGGACAGTACAGTATGTGTGGGTGTACTCACATGGAACAAGATTATACCCTCAGAAACGGCCACTGTTTTCCACTATATTAATCATCTGGAGTCAGACTGCAAGGCTGAGGCTATTTTAAGAGCAATACAGAGTAAGCTCAAACCATTTCTTCTTGCTCTTACCTGGAAACGTGTCAGCAGAGGAGGGACAGTACTAGGCATTGTGGACACAAGACCAGATTTTTACTTCCTAGCCCTGGAAGGTATTATGCAGCAAGTCTGTGTGCCCTGCAGTGCTGGGCAGAAAGCCCCTAATGGGGCATGCATACTACACTTGGTCCAAGCCTCACCTCTACAATTCCAGCAGTAGTACTGGCATTCTGACCATCTAACCAAAAAGCCACTAGATAAAGACTGGATCAGTTTGCTCTCAGGATATTTTAAATAGGTGTCAGAGTACAGCATGCTGCCAAGCCCTGAGTCTGATGACTTTGTTCTGGAGTTCATCACTCTAACTAGTGTTCCTGCTCTGTAGGTCACAGTTGCCTGGAGACACAACTCCGCAGTACCCCTGAAAAAATAAGAATTTCAGATGCAGCAGCTGATCGTAACAACACGCACTTTGGTACCACTCAAGACCTGGGAGCATTCCTTCTTATAAGAGCATCATACTTGGAACAGTGGTTATTTGCAACTTCGTCTGGACAGAGAAACACTGGAACAAGCTTCAGAGAGACACTACACATGACTGATGCGAGCACTTTCCAAGCCTTTTCATGCAGGTCATGGGATTCCCACCTCTCCCCTGAGGCTAACAGCCAAGTTTTATAGGATGGATTATTTTACTTTGCGGTTTGTTTTCCTGTAAGTCATCACACTTAAGCTAACCAGAGCAAGAATGTGGGCATAGGAGCGTTTCCTGCAAACAACATTTTCAGCAACAGCAGTAAGGCATCTCCCACCTCTGTTGCTGAAGCCTTCAGGGACTCAGCTACAATACAGCTCAGTTTCAGTCTTCCCGTGCACAGGGGTAAAGGGAGGTGTCACAAGAAGGTGTCAAGTACCACATCAGACCATCTGTTCAGACAGTCTGGCTATATGTCTGTCTTCTCACAGGGGCCTTAGGAGGGTGGCCTCTTTTCCTAGTCTGGACGGGGAACTGTGCGGTTATCACACCAAAGCTAAATGTGGTGCAGGTTACACTCTAAAAACCAGGATCATGAGTGGCATCTCACAGACGTTTTACAGTAGTTAAGACAAATCCTTCAATATTAGTAATAAACCATGTTACCATGCTACTTTGTGCACAGAAGGTCAAAAGGCTTTGAGAGCAAGGCATCTGGCAGATGAAATGGATTGTTATTTGGAACAGACATTAATTAGGCAAAATGTAAAGGGATAAGACATACTTTTGTATTATTAACTCTCACTAATCTGACATCTACTTCCCCATATGCTTTGAACTGGAACAAAAGTGCGAGGAGTAACTGGATGCTTACCACACATCTTATAGCTCACTTACTGTGGCACTGTATTTTAAATGCAAAGAGATACTTCATCACATCCACAGAACGAACTGTTCTCTTAGAAGAAACAGTCCCAGATCCAAGGTTAGCTTCTACATCTGTTTACAAAGCACTAGAGTCCTCACAGAAAGCTTTCTCTATCTTCCTAAGCAAAAAGCCAGGCTGGCAACTGTCCAGCAAGATTAATTAAATTATGTTTGAGCTGTAGAAAGTAGTAGAAAAGTGCTTGTGACCTGAAAGAAAGCAAGAGAGTTTAACATTTGGGCAGACTATGATTTGCATCCTTTAGCAGAGCTAAAGGTTCATTCTTCTTGCTACAGTTCCCAGTAGAAGGCAACAGGCACTAACCCCACTCTGTCTTCAGAGCTCAAAGATCTCCACAAACAGCAGAAGCTAGATGTCTTCAGAAACCTTCAGAAAAATGAAGACCTTCTGAGTCAAGTCTCCAGTTACCCTCCTCTAGTTCCATGTCCATCTGCAAGGAGCTTGTTTCAAGACCATTATTTGTTACAAGACAAATCATTATCAGAAGGGTTCTGCAGCTGTGTGCACAGGAACATCATAACCCACGCTATAGAGCAAGTTGTTAATGAACAAGGCTAACACACCCAGTGTTTTGTTTAAAGCATTGTTTTCAGAACCTGAGCTCCAACCTTCCAAACAGCAAAGCAGTAGCCAGCATTCAGACCATGCGCAGGAAAACTTGAATCCAGCATATGACTACTAGTCATTTCCAATCCAAGAATCTAGATTTGTATCTGATTACAGGTGGAACAGTTTGTTAAGCTTATCCAGACTTAACTGCTTTCTCCTAGAGACACAGCTTTATGTTAAAGCTCTGCAGACATACTGTCCAGCAGTTTTTTCTTGTTCAAGCTCTAGAACTAGGTGTAGCTGCATCAACAGTTATCTAGGTATCCAGTGTCACCGAAGCGTCAATTTAGCTGAGATGTTTGAGAGTTAACAGTAGTATTCTTTAAATGTGAACAGATACAAAGGATTGGGGAGAAGCAGAGAGAAGAAACAGCAAGAAAGAGATGATAGAGGGATGGAAAGTACTGTAGTATGCTGGTGAATACTTAATTTAAACAAGCAAGAATACGCTTCCATATTGCATTACAATGTGGGTTTCCTCATCCTCATGCTCACTGTTTTAGATGAGTTGCATTAGCATTTCCCCACAAAGATCAGTTGAGGTTTCATGAAAGCAAGTCAGACTGACAAGACATCCCTGTGCAAATACAGGAGGCAGAGATACTCAAAGGGGAGAAAAGTTTTCATCTTAAACCCAGGAAGAGCTGGAGGAGTGTGCTCTTGAAGGTGCTCTCAGAGTTAGTTTATGCAGGTACAATTTAAGGGATAGCCCTCCATCAAGTCTGCTGATAAAAAAGACATTTTCCAGAAGAAAGGCATTTTCTCCCAGAGAGGTAAACACAATGCACAGCTGTTGGAAGAAAACAAAAACAACAACAAAAAACCACCATGCAATATGACCACTTCACTCCCTGCTTTAAGGGGAGCAAGTGAGGAAAAGCAGTCATGTAGTATTTCCTCACAGTATGAAAAGCATCTATAAAGACTGATGGAGGGAAGAGACAAGGCATTAGATCTACAGATCTACATACTAATTCATCTACAGAAACACCCTTTATTTATATGGCCTAGGCTCCTGACAGCCACTGTGGCACATAGAGGTATTTGGCACACATAGCTTCAAGTAAAGCATACTGATCCCGGAGCAAGCTAGTCAGCACACTGAAAGTCAGCACACAAATCCTGAAGAGGCCAAGCTGATCGCTGGCAATAAATGGCTTTGATTAAAATTTTCCAGGTATTTTCTTGGCAACAATCCAAAACACAGCTTCATGTTGGCAGTACCCAAGATTTTCACTTCCAATTTGCCTTACACTAGCATCTATAAAGGTACAGCAAATGCGCCAGTTCTACCCAGATAAGCATGGGTTTGAGTATTGTCTGGGGCAGTCTATCACTTACTGTCTCCACGTCAGCGCTTTCACCACTGAGCTAGTCAAAAGCAGCTGTTGCTAACACCATCTGCAGCAGTGAGGGGGGGAAGAGGCTTCTCTGCCCTTGAGCAACACCTGCAGTGCAGCATATCGCTTTCAAGGAACACATCACATCATTCAAGCTCACTGGAAAAGTTAGGCCAACTCTGCAGACAGACTTTGAGACAGGTGTTTTTATACCCTAGGAGGCCCTTCAGAAGGATACAGCAAGTACCAGTCAACTAGCATCAGGCAACGCTTTCCCATGAGGACAGGGCATTGAACCAGTGTAGTGTAACAGCTTTCCTGGTAGATGTGACAGAGAGAAGCTTCACCCCTTGCTAGTATTTTGGCTTTGAGAGGCTGCTAGCTACTCTCATCAGATATGCAGTGTTAGGGTGGTTTAAAAGAGATTGATTTTTCAGATTTAAATTCAGCCTGAGGTTAGAGCACAGACTAAGAATAAGAATCAGGATTAAAGCATGTGCTTCAGTGCTGTAAGCTATCCCATCACTAATAACACTACATACACTGCAACTATTCTCTTCCAAGACAGGCAGAGATGACATCCTCACAGTAGAGTCTGCACTCCTTCATTTGCGGGTATTATCTAGAAGCCAGTTGCTATTTACATTTTGTTCATTTTCCTGGAGAGCAGAGTACCAAATATTTTTGTGATGTCTTTGCTCCAACACGTAGTGTAGTTCTCGCCAACCTATGATACATAAAACCACAAACCTGAGTTCAGCAGAGGCCCACCTTTAGGGGCTAGAGACACCACCACCCTCACTCTCAGAGTAACTTCTCACCTACCACTTATTGCTTCATAAAAGCAGCAGTGTAGCAGCTCTGAATGTGGCTGTAAGAGTGATGATCTCCAAAGGAATTTATGCTTTGAGGACCACTCTAAATACAGCTCTTGGGGGAGCTCGTTCCTTGTCTGTTGTATGAACTTTGGATTATTGCCTTTATTTTCAGAACAATTTGAGCTAGTTCCACTAACCCATGTCACCTACATGCTTATTCAGACAGACACTTCATGATTGCTGTGAAATACCTGGTTGAGAATCAACAGTTTTGACATTATAGAATCACCTACAGCTGATGGTAACATCTCTTTCCACTCCCTGTCCCTCCCAATTTAGAAAATAAAACATCTCCCATAAATTTATCTGTCAGTAATACAATTAAGTTCTGCTGGCATTGGGAGCTCTAACTCATTGAAAGAGTTGCAGCTCACTGGATTTGTTTTCCATCTTCATACAGTCATTGCAGTAATGCTAGCAGCTACCTTGCCCTTAATAACTGGAAGTGAAACAGGTTCCCCACAATTTTTCAACAATTCACTAAAAGTAAATTCTTACTAAAAGTAAATTTACTCAGGTTTTATCTCAGGGTCGCAGCTACCACCACCTCCAAGGTGCAGTTTGGAGCTTTCTGCCCTATTTCATCCTAGTGATGGGAGTCACAAAAGACACTAGGACAGTAGTTTGCAGGTTAATCTAGGAAGTGATGTCTCCCAGGTCACAGTGTATCAACAGGAAAGCCTAAGTCTTTAGCCTCTGTCCCTCCCATCATTAATTACAGGGACATGCTGCCTGAGGCTTATCACAAACCCCTAAGGCACTGATTAGGAGCATGATGTGCCCACACAGCTGTAAAAAGAGAGCTTCTTAATCAATCTGGTTATCCCCTTCTCCCATGAAGGAGCTCAGAGAGCGTCCAGCAACTAGGGTAGGTTTGAGGCTTTCCAGCACAAGCAGCGCAGAGGATTCTTTCCGACCACCAAGCATAACTTTTTCCACCATGGCTGACAAGTTAGTGCCAAGACTCACCCTTCTGAAAACTGGCTGAAGAACTGAGTTCTTCTATGCGCATTTTGAATGTGTGTTTTCAATACTCTGTCTCATTAAGTATGAAGCAATCCTGTTGAAAAGATTATGAAAGCTGTGCAACACCGAACTCAACCTCAAAGTATTCCCCTCCCTCCATTAAGCTGAAATAAGAACAACAAAGTAAAAATACTGTTTTACAGTAGAAGCTATGTTCAGTTTTACCAGACTGAAAGATTAAAAACGTAACGGTACTAAGGCAGTTACGCTGATACAAGTGTTTGTCCCAAATATAGAGTTATGTATCCTTCATCTTGTTCAGAAGAGATGGGATTTGCCAATTCCAGAGAAACTCACTGTACTAGGAAGGTGTGGATCACAGCGACCACCAAGAACAGTTTTACAACAGTACTAGAGCACCTACATTGTAGGATACTGTTATAGCACCCTTACAATAAAAACCTATTTCTATAAATGAAGGCAGCTGGAAGCAAGCACACCGATGCATTGTTACATGTGCTTCTACAGCATCAAGCCTCAGAGCGGCTACAAACAAAAAAGGAGACAAGCACTCTATCTTTTCAGTAAGATATCATTGCATTAGCCTATCCAAGTGATATCATGAGTTTGAGAGATGAAATAGCTAGAGCAAGTAATTCTAGCTACCACCATGATGTTCGAAGATGGAAAACCGGATTCAGCCAGCAGCTTGGCTGTGGGTAGAACACAGATGGCAAGCTGAAAGCCATGCTAGGTTAAGTCAGTTCTTTTAAATAGGAGACTAGAAAAGGGCTGTTTGATGCATGCATGTGCGCACACACACACAGCGCAACAGGAGAAGAGACAGCAGTTCCTTTAAACAAGACAGCAAAGCTCAGACTTTGAGACCCGATGGCCCACTTAGGAAGCATGTGGCAGACAAGTACTGTACCTAAAAGCTTCCTGGCCTAAGAATCATGGTTCAGTGATTTAACGCACATCTATTATGCACCATAACCTCCCCATTCAGTGCAATGCCTGGGGGAAGAGAACCACAAAATTTTCCAAAAGCCAGGAGAACAGCTTCATAAATGGGTGAATTCTGAAACAGGAAACAGTTCAACCAAACTAGCAATGCTACTGTCCTAGGTGGAAAACACATTCCTGTGTCCTTCAAGCACTTCTGCAGACCAGGACAGGGATTTACTAGAAGACAACTGATGTTCACAGGTCTTTATGGGTAACTTGAATCACAACAGTATTTGCTGGAGGGACAACACAGCAGAGGTGACAAGAATCTAGAAGGTTTCTGAAATGCAGTGATTACAACTGCCTGACACAGGAGATTGATAAGCTGACAAGGGGAGATGCTTTGCTGAACTTTAGTCCTATAAAGAAGGAAGAATTGGTCAGGGATGTGAAACTAGGGAGCTGCCCCTGCCACACTAGCCATGAGCTAGTTCAGGACCCTGAGAGGAGGGAGCAAAGCAAAGAACAGGATCACAACCCCTTTTTGTAGAGTAGATTTTGGCCTCTTCACAGATCTGCTAAGGTGGCACCTGACCCTGGAGAGGCATCCAGGAGAACTAGTTTATTTTCAAGGAACACCTCTCCAGCCCCAAAACTGGTCTATCCCAATGAGCAGGAAATCAAGCAAAGGTGGCTGGAGATCTGCGCGCATGAATGTGGAGCTTTTGACTGAACTCATATATAAAAAGGAAGCATAAAAAAAGGCAGCAGCAGGCACAGATGACCCAGGAGGAACACAGAGATACTGTCTCAGCATGCAGGGATGGGTTTAGTAGGATGGAGCTCAATCTGGCAAAGGATGAGAATAGTAACAAGAAAGGCTTCTATAGGTACATCGGCAGCAAAACAAAGAACAAGGAAAATGTAGTCCTGATGGGGCAGAGAACTTGATGACAAAGGACACAGATAAGGCTAAGGTACTTGGTGCTTTCTTTGCCTCAGTCTTTATCAAGATGACCAGCCTTCGGGAATCCCAGGCCCCTGAGCACAACCGTAAAGTCTGGAACAAGCCAAACTCACCATCGGTGAAGGAGGACCAGGCTAGGCAGCATTTCAACAAACTGGACACAAGCCCACGATGAGGTGGACCCACAAGTCCTGAGGGAGCTGGATGATGCCACTGTAATGCCACTTTCAATTATCTGATCCTTACTATGGTGATGAGGGGAGGTTCCTGAGAAGTGGAAGAAACCAGTGTCAGCCCTGTCTTCAAGAAGACAGATACAGGGAACTACAGGCCAGTCGGCCTCCCTTCAATCTCTGGAAAGGTGATGACACAAGTATTGGAAACCATTTCCAAACACACGCAGGACATGGTGATGAGAAGTCATCGTGGACTTAAGCGTAACCATGCTTAATCAAAATGCTATGAAGATATGACTGGCCTAGTGTACAACAGGAGAGCTTCAGTGTGGTCTATCTCAACTGTAAGAGGGCTTTCAATACTGTTTCCCATAATATCCTCCTAGACAAGCTGATGAGGCACAAGCTAGGCAGATGTACAGCAAAGTGGACTGAAAACTGGCTAAACTGCTGGGCTCAAAGGGATGTGTTCCCACAAATTCCAACTGGAGGGCAGTCATTAGTGGAGCACACCAGCAGATAGTAATAGGACCACTACTGCTTAACATCTTCATCAATTACCTAAATGACGGGACAGAGTACACCCTCGGCAAGCGTCCTGAGGATACAGGACTCAGTGGAGTGCTTGATCCATCAGATGGTTGTGCTATCATTCAAAGGGACCTCAACAGGCTGGAGAAATGGGCATGAAATTCACATGAGGAAATGCAAAGTCCTGCACCTGGCAGGAATAACCCCATGCAGCAGTACATACTGAAGGCTGAGGCTTGAAAAGCAGCTTGGCAGAAAAAAAAAAAAAAACCAAAAAAACTCCACAGCACACACACAACAGATCTTGATAGAAAATCTGACCATAAATCTACAATATGCCTCATGGCAAAGGTGGCTAACAGCCCGGAGAGAAGAATGTTCAGGGGATCTTACCAATACAGAGATGTACCCGATGGGAGGGTTTATGGAAGGTGGTGACAGACTCATGTCAGTGGATCCAGCAACAGAACAAGACAATGAGCACAAACTGAAATATTGGAATTTTCACTTAAATTTGACAAAGAAATTTTACTTTTTGAGTGACTAGATGCAGGAACAGGTTGCCCAGAGAGGTATTAAAAAAAAAAACTTCACAGCATCCTAGGCAGTCTGCTCTAGCTAACTCTGCTCTGAGCCAAGGAGTTGGAGTGGAAGATACCCAGAGGTGCCGTCCAGCCTCAACTTCTCTGGGGTTGTCAGTTTTGTGCTCCTGTAGATCGGAATCAAGATCAACCCATCCATACCAACATCATTTCATAGGTTCACCAACTTCATTTCCTGACTTTGTGTAGTACTCAGTCTCTTCCAAGACTGAGAATTACCTCCACTTTGCTTTAAGAACAATACGTGGTACTGGTCTAACAGTTCTCATTTCATCAGAGAAGGAAGAGGTTTGTAGAAGCTCAGGCAAATCTATTTTAAGCTTTCAGATTATACCTCAAACTGGTTTCATCTGTGGGTGGATGAAGTTAAGAGCAATAATTATAAACCAGCAACCAAGAAGGCTGGAAGTAGAGCTCCAGACTCTTGATGTATTTTTTGCTGGAGAGCTGCCAGGCTGCCTTCCAGAATGTGAGAGCTAAGTAACCACACTCCAGCAAACATACCAAGAATTTATACTTGATCAGGTGCTAATACAGGCTCAGGGGTTCACCAGGGTGGTAGCTTGGAAGCATGTGAGCAAGGGGTCACATGCAAGCAACAGTAATCAGAAGTTTGCAGTAGGAGTTTTAATGTCCATCTCCATGAATTAGCAAATTCAAGCTATGCGTTCATTGCAAGCCTGGTATTCCACATCAGCTCTGCTTCATATCCTACCTGTAAAACAGCCTTGAAGTGAGTTCACTTCAGCTGTCTAGTGTTCATAGAGCAAAATTCAAGGCACACACATCTTCAAAGAAGAAAAGCTGAAAAGGTTATAGCTAGCTAGCCACAAGCACAGTATCGGGTAGTCAGATGTCTCAAAGAGGACAAGGGACTCTGAGCCCTAGGACAGGTGGGATATGAAAGCTTTTGGAGTGATAGGCAAGGAACCCGTACTTGGAGCCAGGACCCTATCAGACAGCTCCCAGTCTCAAGGCAGATCATAGCAAGAACAGCTAACATTACCCTGCTAGGAAGATACTCTTATGACACCGGTCTAGAGGGACTGCAGCAACCACAGCAAGAGGACAGCAGGAGCAAGCCATATAAAGCATTTTCTTCCTAATTCTGCACAGCCTGGCACTTCCAAGACTTAGCAGCACACTATCAAATCTGCACAGCCTCACTCCAGCTGCAATCCTGAGTCTTATCATACTTCTACAACCATTTGGGTACAATCATACAGCGTAACACCATCTACTTCTACCTCTGCTCCAAACCCAGTAACCCATTAATAATGCCTCTTCTCATCAGTGTCAAAGTGTTTGCCCTGGTGCATGGAGCAGATTCTCTTATCAAAAGTGACAATCTAGTGAACTGGAGTCAAGCAGTCACATGCAAGCAGACTTCCTTTTTGGGGTTTTGTTGTTGGTGGTGGGTTTTTTGTTTAACAGGAAAAAAGGAGAGAAATCCACACTGACACTTCCCCATTTGTCTTACTTCTCCTCTACAGGGGATCTGCTCTGAAAAGCAGATCCCAATTAGCTTGCACACCTTCCAAAAACTCTGTAAGAGAGCAAAACCTCACTTTTACAGCTAACTCTGCAATGGACCTTGCCATGCATCCTGAGGGAATGCTTCCTCCTGTATATTTCCCTCTTACTTGATATAAAAAAGGTGGGCTGGGGGGTGGGATCAGTACTGCTTAGCTGTGTCCTTATGTGGAGGCTAGCAATGGTTAAAGGAGAATAAGCTCAAAAAAGTCAATGATGGTCAGGTATCAGGACAAACAATATCTTATGCAATTAGACTAGAGGGAAACAGAAAGATCTTTAAAGATATGGCCAATACAGAAATGCTTCAGAGACAAGAATCCACAACTCAAGTGTTTCATGTTTGCTGCAGAATCACTGTGAAAGCCAAGTATTTAGCCAGAAACGTCCATTTCATTTAAGAGGTTAGATGCTGCTCAGAAGTCAAGGTCTCCTGGCTCCTAAAATACGGCGCTCTCCTACAAGTCAGGACAAAGATGCTATTTCAGACAATGAAAGCTCTGCAGCCCTCTTCACAAGATTCAAAAAAACTTGAGACTGGTCTACTTAGACAGTCTCAGAACACAGCAGAGGTAATTTTCTTTGCCTTTCCCATGACCTACCGCATTAGCCACTGTTCTTAAAACAGCAACCAAAGGTTTATGAGATTTCAGAGTTAGACAGGGTCTAAGTTACCAGATTATTCCCATGTTTGAATCAAAAACCAGCAGGAGACACACAGGCGGTGTTCCTGTCCTCCAGGTTCCTCTGACTTGGAATAATGTAGAGTTCTCACGCAGTGGCTCCACAAAAGCAAGGAAAGCATGCTTTAAAGCATGTGATGGCAGAGGTTCAATCACTTCAGGCTGCACAACGTGACAGTGGAAACTGAAGCACTGCTTTACAGGCAGACAGCTTCCCTTACTTCTGCTCTTTCTGCCCTCAGAGGATCTCAGTCTTAGGTACTGTGCTTAGGAAGTAGTTTACGAAGTGTTTAGGAAGTATTTGTTTAGGTGTTTAGGAAGTGTTTAGGAAGTATTTGCTTAGAGCATGTAAGAAGAACCCAGAAAAAGCAAGTCATCCAGTTGATAGAGATGGGTCAGCCATTGCCGCTGTCCCTCCACCAGAGGGACGTCCTACTACAGGCCTGGTTATGGACAGCAGTCCTTAAAGAAGCTCACTGACACAGAGCCACCTTGAAGCAGAAGACTTTGACCCAAATTTCTGCAGACTCTCCAGAGAGGCCCTTGGAAAGGCCAAGAGCGCAGACAAGCACAGCTCCTATTCAAGAATCAATAAAAAACAGCTGCAGAGCTTTAAGCCTGAGTCAGACCTGGATACTGACCTCCCTCAGTTACCCAACTGTTGGAGCTATCCACAGACTGTTGGATGATTAGTGAGCCAACCTTTCACGAGATTAATGCCCCACCACCGGAGATTAAGACTAAGAGGCATACTAACCACTTAAAAGGCAGTTTTACCTATTTACCTCCACTTACCATACTCGCTGTCTAGACTACTCAATACACAGTGCAAACACTTGAAGTTTGCCTTCAAGTTAGTTACACCTGTTTGTTCACTGAAGTTTCTCCTGAGGTGGGAAAGAAGTCAACTCATTTTTTTCTTGCCGGTGCATCACGTATTAAGCAGAAGGGACACCACTCACACAGCAGAGCTGTTGGACTCCTTCCATCAGATGGATCAGACATTTGGCTTTTCCTGCCAATTCAGCCAGAAGGAAAAAGAATGCCGCTCTCTTCCTACTGGAAATCCTTTCATTCTGCAAGGCTCATTACCCTAGTGTCATTTCCATGTCAACCACAGAACTGCTCTCAACTCTTAAAATCACTTACCTCAGGCCCTTTTTGTTCTCCCCTTTTCAAATACTTCTGTGCTGCAAGTGCCTAGAACAGGACTGTAGTACATACAGGTACTAGAAGATGGACTTCACCTGTGTTGCTGGTGTAAAAACTGGGGAAGAAGCTTCCTACTGACAAGAAGTTAGCTGACCACAGCCTGAGGCTAGAGATACTTCTGCTCCTAGGTGATCAGGGATGCTGATACGCTTCTCAGACACCTCAACATAGTAAAGCAGAGACGAGCTTGCTTGTGCTCCAAAAGCAAAAGAGCTCTTTAATAAAGCCGAAGACAGAAAGTTAGAGGATGTGAGCTACCCTCAGACAAGAGCTTCTGACCAGCTACACAGCAGTGTGGACAGACAGTGCTAATGGAGCGGGCACAGTACCACCACTACGCTCCTGAGCTGTGAGAAGACCCGTGGAGGCAGCTGCCAACTCCTGTCACTACAGGTTGGTCAGACACCAATCTAGTTACATGAGTAAATCCAACCTACCATAGACAACTCCACAATTCCTACTCCCACCTTAAGTCACATACCTGCTTCTCTCACAGAGCCATCAACTCTTTGACAAGTTTCTTAGACAAAGGCATGTATTTCCAGAGGGAAAGTAAGCCTGGCTTCTCACTTGAGCAAGAGTGAGCAAATGTTCAAGGAGAGGGCTCCTCATATGTGCAGGAGGAGATGACATATGGAAGAGGCCAGACTACCTTGATTCATTCCCCTAGAGCACGGGAGTACGTCGGACCAGATACTGCTGGCAGCCCCAAGGCTTTGGGGAGCTAGCAGATGAGTCCTGCCCAGAAGTGGCTCCACGCTTCCTGGGACAACAGCCACAGAAAGCACCAGCAGCAACTTGTACACACACCAGCTGGCCCAAAACTGCTTATTATAAAGTTTCAAACCAATTTCACCCCTTGCAACCCTTGCTCCCTGGAAATTCTACCTTAACACATTTCAGGAAGTCTGCCCACTGAGATACTCAGTCCTTGTGAGTGTAGCTAAGCTATCAGCAGTGCTGTGCTACCACTACTGCTTTCACATTCAGCAATTATCACATCTAAGGCCCCAAAACAGGCAAGGCACTTTACAAAGCCCTGTAATGTCCTGCAGACACATGCCAGAGCTAAGGAAAGGAAAGCCGGCACAGACACTCCTGCAACAGCATACTCTCCCTGTTACACTGCTGTGAAGAAACAAGAGCTCAGCTCTGGAGAGGACAATCACGGACAAGCTGATGGCAAGCTCAGCGGTAAGCAAACAACAGCAGCTCCAAGCCTTCCCCGTGAGGGCTACAGGAAAGAGACGGCGAGGGAGTTGCAGCAATTCCTGAAGCATTCAGACCCATCTGTAAAATCTTGCTTCTCGCACCCACTCCAGTGAGAGCGGGAGCACCGGTGTCCCAGCTGGTCCCTCGCAGAAAGAGACACGTTGACTGCAGCCCCCCACACCGGCTGCCATCTACCACGGGCAGCCCCGGGCTCTTGCAATGGAGGTCAGCAGCGCCCAGGGCTTCACTTCCCCGCAGAGAGCCAGGGATGCGGCCAGGGAAGGGGATGCGGCGGGGAAACACACGCACAGTCCTTCTCCCTCCTCTTCGTGCTCCCCTTCAAAAGCTGAGACACCCCCCCTAACGGCCGCGCCCCTCCGCCCCCCTTCCCCGGGCCGTACCTTGTCGGCGATGCTGCGGGGCAGGAGCAGGTCGGGGCTAGGGGTGAGCGCCGGCCCCATCTCCTCGCTGCTGGACGTGGCCAGGGGATGCGGCATCTCCCGCAGCGACTTGGGCCCGGTGGACGGGAGAGCCTTGGGGGCGCCCGCCG